>JALNIO010001025.1:0-12131 GCA_023509875.1 Rugonectria rugulosa
TCGATATCGATTCCAACCATGGAAGGCGATTTACTGTAATATAGCCACATGATAAAGTTTCTCTAATAGCAAAATATGTTTCCCAAATTATCTCCATGGACCATTTAGGCTGCCTTATGTTAATAAAGGGTGCCCATCGATCTAAGTCGCAACATGGCGTTTGGCGCATCAACGTCACCAAGCCCAATGGCGACTATATCCATGGAGATCACGTAGGTAGAGCCTAAATAGACATTGGAACTTCGGAACACCCTCTCCATAGATCACGAGGCTGTGCTATGGTAGTTGGGCGTGTCTGTTTGACCCGTCCTCACTTGGCGTATGGAGGAGGCTAAACAAAAAACAAAAGGTTATTATCTATAGGGATTACGATGTCAAGACCACCTGGAACTCTCCTTATTTATAGCGATGCATAGATGACTGAATAAATATACATCTATTACTATGTAAATATTAAAACTTTTCTCAACGTCACCCCTGACCTATTATCACCACTACAAGCTAAAGCCTCACTGGCAAGCAACCATTATAGACATGATAAATACTTGTCCTTACTCAATCTCCGCATCGTTCTTACCTTCCATGACCTTCTCCGCCTTGTCAATCCATCCACTAAGTTCATCTATTAGCCCCTCCTCTAGTTCGGCCAATGCCTTGGGCCCTAAGGTAGCAATGCGATGCATCATCTCGAATACGCGTCGCGCACGTCGTTGCGTCTCAACCAGCTGTCTCTGCCTCTCGACCTGGGGCATCAGCATCTCGAGGGCCGTAGTGGTGCTGGCTAGCTCATCGGAGATGGTCTTGAGCTGTAACTCCCTTAGCATTAGCTCGGACTCGGCGGCCGCTCTGGCGGCCGCGTCGTTGTCGTGGTTGATGACGCATGTGGCGAGTGCGTTATGGACTTCGGCCGGGCAGGCGGCGCCAAAGTCTTTGGCGATATCAGCCATGCGCTGATGGGGGGACTCGGACATAGTCTCTTTCTTGGTCGTGTCCGCGATAGTCATCTTTTTCTCGATCACCTGACCGCGGACAATCTCCTGGTCAGAGATCAAGGTTTCTTTTCCATGAGTACAGGCGCGCTGCTGCTCGGTTAGAGCCTGGTGCTGTGCGCGAGACTACTCGAGGCGTGTGATCGCATCGGCCGTCGAGTTGGCAAGCCAAGAGACGTAGGCCGCCTCTGGGGTGGACTCCTGTATGGCGCACAAGTTAGTTCCTGAGTCCCACGATAGTCACTAATCTAAGTACCTCGTCCCGGCTTGCCGATCCTCTCAGGATAGGTGGTGCGTATGCCTGTGTCTGCGCATTGCGTACGGAGGGGGAGAGAACATCGGGTCGAAGAGCCTTCTAGGGTCGCCGGTCCTGAGATGAGCTGTCGAGAGATTGCGCGCGCTTTAGCCCGGAGGTGGCAGAGATCGAGTCTTTTGGAGCGTCCGCCTCTTTCTCGTCTGAACTGTTGTTCCCGCTACCAAGCTGGTCCTCCTGGAGGGGCTGCATGCCCTCGTCGCCACACTCGTGGCCAAGCTCAAGTAGGGGATTGCCGCTGGCGCGCCGTTCGTCGCCCTGGTTGCGCGCTTCCCCTGTGTTGCCTCGCGGTGTCACCGGCTTGCTGGCCCGGCTGCGCGAAGCTTTGGTGAAGACGCGTGACACCCTCCTCTTCTCTCTGGGCGTCGTCGTAGTCTCATGGGTCCTCTCCTGTATCGTCTTATGCAGCCACTCAATCGCCTTCTCGCAATTTGTTGTCGTGAGCGTCCGGAAGTTGTTGGCCCTGGAATTCGCCGAAGCCTGGGACTCTAGAAAGTGCGTCAAGCTGGCCAAAGGGACGATTTGTTTCTCCTTGTTCAGCACGACGACCTGTCTGAGCTTCTCGGCAAAGTTGGTGGACCAGACAGAAGGGAGGAGGTGCTTGGCGATAAGCTCCCAAGGCCACTTGCCACAGGCCTTGTGGACGTCTCTCTAGGCAGTCCTGACGCGGTCGGGCTCGGGTCCGTCGCTGAAAGGTGAAGGGATGAGGGCAGCACGAGGGAAGATTTGGCGGGCTGGGCTGCGGCCAGAATCGTGAAGAAGCAGAGAAAACATTGACGCAAGCGCGATTGCGATGAGGGTTGTGAGCATACGTACCCGCTGAAGGCCCCCACTTTTGCAGTGAACAGCTCGGGAGCCTTAAGCCAAGCATACTTGATTGGTGCAGCTGACGTCCAGGTCGGCGACCTCATTGATATCTGCTTTGACGAATCGCCGCAGACAGTTGGTCGGTCTGTGGGAGGTTATTGCTGGATTGTTGATCCTGAAAATCCCGATAAGACTGCTCCCACAAGTTGCATTGGTGGGGCCGTCATCTAAGGCTCGACTTTGCTCCGTGAGTATCTGGTAGATCTAGCCAGAACGGCTGCGTCCACTGTGGCGAAGCTTCCGTCGTGGGCTCCTCAGCAAGAATCACGTTACTGAAGTCGATTCTTCAAGTCTAGTAATCTCTACTACTACAACCCTGACGGCACGATCCAGTTCGTCAGCCGCAAGGATACCCAGGTCAAGATCTGAGAGCTTCCTTCGAGGGCTTCGTGTTGAGCCTGAGGAAGTCAAACACCATCTGCCGACGTCTTCACCGCCGATGGTATAGGCGAATTCGCGCCGAGGCAGGACCCAGCTCCCTCCCGTTCGTAGCTGAATTTTCGAGAGACATCTGTCGGCTGGTTGGCGGGTTCAGATACAAAGGAGTAGTCTGGCCTCGTCATCGCCGCCCTGTCACTGATGGATGCCAAACTAACTTATTTCCGCAAGCTCCCAGTCCTGCATCAAACGAGCACAAGAAGCCGTGGCTGGCTGGAGCACCTGACGGGCCAAGCTGCGGAAGTCCCTCCATCTAAAGTGAGGTCGCCGGGCAACGCCGAACACAGCCATGTGAGAACCCAGGCAGCACTCCTTCAAGGAAGAGAAGTCGCAAGGCAGTGAATGAACCTTGCCAGCATCAGCGGTCTCGTTGCGTGATCGCGCTGAGGCGTAGTAGTCACGGCAGAACCTCAAAGCGCCGCCGGGCTTCTTTACATGAAGGGTTCTGCATAAATCATACACAGGGGCTAGAGGGTGAGGGTACTAATAAACACGAATGCATAGAAGGTTCGTGCACATAGGACTCACGGCCATCACTGAATCACTCTGATATGGAACTACTTGGGAAGCGTCAATACCATATTTTCTCCGCAATAACTGAAGTCGGTCTGCTCAACCCCCAAGAGCTCCTTTTTCATCCTCCCGTAAACCGATTTCCAGGGTCGCAGTCTGCGCATCTCACATCACGAGAACTTGGTCAACTCACCTAGATGCTCCAGGATCACGGCTCTTTCTTCCTCGAGCTGGGCTTCTAGTCCGAGTTTCTCCACGTTCACCGTTGCTTGGGCCACAGCGTCCGCTGTTTCGAGTTGCGTCTCCTCCGCCGCCCCGACATCGTCCCAGAGCCGCTGCAATACTGTCATTTCGCTGGATGCGTCAAACTCCTGGAGCGTACTCTGGGCTACCGACTGGATGCGCTGCTTGGCGTCTTGAAGTCCCTCATTGTGTTCGGTAGAGGCATCATCTTCGCGTGGGCTGCCGCCGGTATCTTCCATAAGAGGCCTCACCCATTGAAGAAAGTCGTCATACTGCCGCGTTTGGGCCGCTGTTTTCTCCCGCTGCGCTTGCTATGCTGCGCGGAAGGCTTCTACCGACCGTTGGGCGGCGATGTCTAGCTGTAGGGCATCGTTAACATATTTCTGTACCTCTTCTAGCTAGGCGCGAAGTAAGTCGGCATTCTGCCTAGGCTAGGATGCAATATGACCGATGAAAGAGTTACGAAACTGGAGCAGGTCCTGTCGAGGCTGGATAGCCTCATTGACGGGCGCGACGAGGCTCCGCGTTGAAGAGGACGAGCCGACTCGGCGGTGTTTCTGATGCGTGACGTTGGTCGGTACGTCATGGATTTCACCACCCGTGGTCACGATGTTGCCTGGCTCTGATCGTAGCTTTTCTCCAGGAGGCTTTGCTCGTTTCCGGTCCGAAACTCGATCAGCTAGATTCTCGGGGCGGGTATGGGAGTCGACTAGCAGAGAGGCAATGGCCCCGCGGGCGTCTTGAGCATCCCATGCGCAAGGCATGGGATGATTACCGAGACAGTGGTAGGGGGCGTAAAGGACAAATACCCCACAGCTCGATCCGTCCGTCTGGCGAGGGCCTGGCTAAGGAGAGGAATGTCGCCGTTAGTCAAAAGGGACATGTGCAGGGTTTGGCTCACGACATCGAGCACGTACAAGCTCGTAGAAAAAAAAGGGCCGAGAACCTGGCAGCCAGAAGCATAGCTTGGCCGAGACCTGGCGGGAGCGCTCCTGGCTTGGGAGAGGGTCGTACCAATAGACACAGCGAGAGCAAACATCAAGCTTGACCAAGGTCCAATGGCCAGGCGAGCGATGATGGAGAATCATGAATATGACTTGGATAGTGCTCTTGGTTGCACACACGGGCGGCCGAGGAAGCACGTTGGCGACCTGGAAAAAGAGCGGATCGAGGACACAGACGTGCTCGAGGAGGTCCTGGAACACGTGTCGGATATGCTGTACGATGATGCCTTGCAGGAACTCGAGAACATTATTGGAGAGACTCGAGCGTCCGGAAAGCCGGTCAGCGGCCTCAGTGCGGCTGGAGGGAAGAGGATACGTTTGGCGCGCCAGGGCAGGAGATGAGGGTGCCTCAGGCGAGATGACGACGGGAGACGCCTCATCCGAGCTGATTAGATGAAGTGGTGATGCGCAACTGCTCTGGATATCTAGAGCGAGAGTTGGTCTTGGCTTAGCTGCAAGATGGGTTCGCTGTGACTGGAGTCACGGCAGAGAGGCAGCGGCGAGCCGGCAAGCTCGTGTAAAGACGGTTCAGTGCCAGCTCGACGACCAACGACGGGCGTTTGGACACCTTCCAAGTCTTCAAAACTGCAGCCAGTACCCTCCTTGGCTATATCGTCACCAGACAGGTGTTTCGGGCTCCTGCAAGAGGACGGACTCATCGCTCCGATAGCAGCTCTGTTCAACTAGTTCATCGTCGGTTACATTGCCGCCGTCATCTTGGTGAGAGTTGTGGAGTGGTCTCCCACGCAGGATCGGCTCTTGCTGCAGTGATTCACCATCGACAGGGGAGTCGGCATCGGGTTGGGGCGGGAATTCCTCCTGGACCGGTGCGCCTGGGTGCTCTCCCGGATGTGCCTGCGTGCGCCGGAACGTATGGAGGGCCACTTGGGCAAGATGGCTCAGCCAAAGGGGAGGGGTGTTGTATTGGATGGCTGTCTCGTATAGCGTGCCGCCAGCTGCCAGAGTGACGGCAGAGCAACGCCGTGCTCCACAGCGAGCTCGGCTAGTGAGCCCGCCAGGTATGAAAGATCGTTCTGGGAGATATTACCGAGCGTGACCGGTGTCTGATTCTTCCGCGGCCATGGCGGAAGCCATCCTCGCCCCCCCCAAGCTTGGTCGAGGCTAGCACAAGTGTCGGTGCGACGCATCGAGGTTCTCTGTATCTTGTGGGCAATAGATGAGATCGAGCGGAATGCAGGAGCCTGTTCAACGACGAGGGAGACTATATCATCGCGGGAGCCTTCTGGGTTGCCTTGTTAACGTACGATTCGAGCGGAGGTCCAATGGGAGGTTCGCCTTCGATGATGTTATAGATGAGGTCGTGATACTGCGAAGCGTCGATTCCGTTAGCTTGGAACGAAAAAGACGACTAGGGTGACACTCACAAAAGCCTTGTTGCTTCCCTCTCCTAGACCATTGGCGGCAAACCTAGAACGGGAATCCTACACCCGAGAAAGAGATGGGGTCGAGGGAGCTGACAGAAACGACGATGGAGGCAACAGATCACGGTTGGTCGGCATCATTGCCCATGGCAAGTGAGGTTGGTTGAGGATGGGCGAGATCAGGAGCTGAGAGGTGCAAGACGAAAATGCGACGTGCTTTCCGATAGGCGGAGGAGAGAGAAGCGAGCAGGGAGCAACGGCGGCTCAGGTAGTGAATCCGCAACAATGCAAGCAAAGGCAGAGAGTAGGTGCATGTTTTGAGGGCCGAATGACAGAACAGGTACGTAGGAACGAGTTAATGTGTGCCCGGCTGAGACTGCGTTGTCTTCCACTCCTTCTCTTCGCACTGTCAACTTGGCTGTGGCTCGTCACGCGGGATGAATTTACCGAAGCTTACCCGAGGACCGCAGGTCATAGATAAAACAGTTAGGTGACGTCGGTGGGCGAGAAGAATCAAGCCCCGAGGGCGCGTCGTGAATTGCAATCACCAGTGCGGTGGATGTTTGAGTAGCGTAGTAGACGGTCCAAAAGATGAAAAAAAAACCTGGGTTTGTTCACCAGGGATCTTTGACAATGTGACTGAACTATGATGGTTTACCGCGCGGTACCATCCACGTTTGGAATTGCCCCAGTCATAGCGCAGATCGCGGAGTGACCCCCAGAGGCTCGCTCAGCCATCTTAAGCTAATTGCTGGGAGACAGAATTTCTTTGTGTCCACAATCGGTACTTCGTACTCCGCAGACAGACAGGATTGCTTGTTATGAAATAACAAGTGCTCCCTCGTGAGGACTCTTCAGCATGGTGTCAATCCCCTGCTCGGTTGGATGGGGCAGGCCCTCCAAGTACCGTGACAGCCAGACCACCCTGGTTTACCTAAAGGGGGAGGATTAATATTATGCGACGCACATCCGCTTCGGTGCCGAAGTGATTCCCTTCGTGGTTGTGAGCCCCTTTTAGGCTGCTCCGCTAGTGGACACGGCCGCGACAGAGGCGGCAGTACGCGCGCAGCCATGTACGTGCGGGCCACGCTTTTGGTCTGCGGTCTACAAGCATTTGCGAATGGGGAGGCAGAAGATGAAACGCAATGGCTTAAACAGGTCTATCCAGTACGAAAAACGCCCGATGTGGCCTTGGGGATGCTTGTGAAAAGAGAGTAATATGGGCGTTACAGCATCCTTCGTGCAGACCGGCGTTTTGGGCACAAGAGGGCACAACAAAGACAGATTGAGTGCCTTATTTATAACCCGCATTCGCTCGGAAAAAAGTGCGCATCAAAGAGGTGTCGAACACCAAAGGGCCAGCCGCATATTGCAGATTTGCTACACGTGACTATCCAGATCCTTGTCCTCTAATGTGTCCCCCCGATTCACGACCAGTCGGCAGCCGAGCTACCGTTTCTCCAGCAGTCGAGTCGTGAAACATGTATGTGTCCTCCACAAGGCGGAATCTCTGCCGGGGCATGGAGCAGGCTGTAAATGTGGCCGCCGCAATCTTCAGACGGAGTCGGTGCCAGAACGTGCGCATGAGTGTCATACGCTGCGACTCGCCACGACAGCCATCGACAAGCTGGTTCCATTCGTCAGCCCCAGGGTGCGCCGTCATGGCAGCGGCCGCGTCGTCGTCGTGACGGATAATAACGACGTGCATCACGACCCTGAACGTGCATCTGTCCTGCCGGGCCTTCTCATCCACCTAGGACAGGAGGTCGGTGCCTGCGACGTTGGCGAACCGCTCCCGCTCGACGTTTCGAAACCACACGCCGCTAACGCTTCTGCCATCGCTGCCGAGCTGGCAGACAAACTCGCCGTCGTGGGCAAGTTTCCAACGGTGGGCGGGCCGATCCAGAGTAGAGGGGCGGGAGGGTCGTGGATAACGTCGGCGACCCGGCCACGGCATGTGGAGGCTGGAGTCTAGCGAGCACCCAAACACGAACGTCATGTGGCGGAGGAGGGGGATATATTCCAGGCTGAGAGGCGCGCTCATGGGGTAGTGGCTGAACTTGCGGCGCCAGTATGGGTCGAGAGAGCGGCAGGGCTCTGTCTCGGGCAGCTGCCGAAGGCCAAAGGAACCCTCGATGGTGAGAACGCGCTGGATGGGGAAGTCGACGGGCATGTTGATGGCGATGCCGTTGCGCGTGGCTTCACTGTTCGGGTCGACGAGGAAGGCAGGGTTGGGCAGGTCGAGGTTGTTGACGGCAAGCGTGTCGATGTCGGGTCCGAACAACATCTCGGTGCGACCGAGGGCGGTGTTGTGCATATCTTGGCCGATGATCCAGGGGCGGAGCTGCGTTAGGATCCGCATCGTTTGGCCGAGGAAGGCTTGTTGGACGCGCGTAAAGGGCGGCTTCAGGGGGTCGTTGGGCGAAAGCCGGTCATAGACCACAGCAGGCAGCGCAACGAGGCACTCGATAATCTCGAGCTGTATCTCCGCTGGCAGTTGGAGTGTGCGTTTCTGGGCTACCGTGTTGTTATTGTCATCATCCACTCCGCCGCAATGGTGGTTACTGCTATTGGTACGTATGGCGACCGTAGGGGTGCAAGGCCGCGGGAGAGTTGGAAGTATTGCCGAGGTGAAAGGAAAGGGGCCAAATGGCAACAAGGAGAGAACCGGCATTTCAAGGCCATTGGATCCGCGCACCTGTTTGCTTGCCAGCTGCGCGTGCTCTGCGGTTGGGCGCAAACAGCACATGGGAGCGAGAGCAGGACCAGGAATAAGACGGTCCCTTCCGCCTGATATAAGGACATGCATCATGTCTTTGATAATTCTAGAGCAGGTCTGATAATTGAGGGGGCTTCGGTTGGCGCTTAAGCAAGAGGGAATATCGAGAGGCTGATGTTTTTCACTGCAGGGCCTCATGCAGTCCCAATAAACAACACGAAGACAGAAAAGCGACGTCCTGGGCAATAAATTTTCCTAGATGAATGTGTCTAGTCCTAAAAATATCAAGATTGTTGCTAGACTATTTGGTCCGTGGAGTGGTGGTTCACTATCACAGATGGTGGAAGACATAGTTGGAAGCCGGTCGGTGGCCAAATGACTCCCAGACCCTTGACGACAGCTGTATTGCGAAGGCTTTAGCAGATGCTCGACTAGTTTTGTCTTAGTTATTCCTTAGTAAGGTGTTTAACGAGTAAAAAGCTTACTTCTTGTTTCCCCTGCTCATACTAACGAAGGGGCGTACATTAATAGGGCTCAATCGTATCTAAATTTCTATTTCATCGCGGACCAAGGTATAGTGATCTACATCAATCGGTCAGTTCCTAAGGAAATTTCGAGACCGTACAGACAAACTACCCCTCGTTGGTCTCGACGACATTCGTCTTAAAATTGTCTTCCCTAAGCGGCCCCGCGACTCTCTACTTCTTCCTATTAGCTCAAGAGTTTATCATTTTCCTGGAGAGCTTTCATAGAGTTCTCTAACATAAGTTCCCCCCTTCGACCTTCTCAGCGACAGCTTTCAACGTCGCAATCTTTGCCGAGTCTTTGAAAAGGAAGCGAGACTCTCGACGTATGGCGTTGGGAGGTAGTCGTTTGGAGCTGGTTCGTTGACAGCACTTGGCTTTTTGCGGTTGTCAAGGGGTTCAGAACCGGAGGCTGTGACACTTTAAGGCGTTCGGCAAGTGTTGGCGCTTTACTGAGCAAAAATGCTGTTGATCACCTCCTTTAGCATACCGGAAAGATTAGGAGCGTAGCTGGACATGTCCCAAGTGAGATAAATTGTTTGATTCGTACATCACAGGAGCAAGATCCTAGATGAAGGGCCAAAAAAGCGCCAATGTAATTGAGGTGTTCCGGGGCTTTATAAGTGGACCAAAAGCCTTGTGAGATGTATCATGAGCTCTATCCTGGCTTGGCATTTTCAAGTCTAACCTCTGAGTGTGGAATGTTTTTGAGAGTGTCTCTTGATTGACGCATGGCATAAACCACGACTCGGTGTAATGCTGCCTGGTGGATGCCCGATGAGCCACTGGTAGTCGACCGCGACTTCTGGAGGGACTGGTGATTAAATATAAGTGGAAAGTAACTCAATCTGTAGCATTTTTAATGCTTCCACTGCTAGGTTCTTAGTGTTATCCGTCGACCCCTTTTGCCTGGGTTGACGAGATGGAGGGATGGCCCAGCCAGGAGCACACAGACCCATCTGAATACCAGCAGGCGGGGTCCTTGTAATATAGAAGAATATCAGTCTTTTAGGAGATATTTTATGATAACTAAATAAATAAATGACACCTCTTAGATAGCTTAGTTCAGGTGTATTTGGTTATGTGCTGGTACTTATAGTGGTTGCGAAAGGATAGTGATACTATGACGTTGGTCTATTCTATTTTTCATCCTGGTTGCCGTGAATGCGGCTGGGACACCAATGTCCATCTTTCCCCTCCTATCTTCATCTGCGCTTTTGCCTTGCAGTCCATTAAGAATCCACTGGAGACCTTCCGGGCCCATCTCTCTCTCAACCGCAGTTCGTTGTTCGGGGCTCTCTGCTCATGCGAGTTTGGTCAGCCAGAAGACCTTCCCCCTATTCTCAAATAGCTTGTGGGCAAGCTAATGGTATTCAAAGTCGAAGAGCTCTATGAGGCCGTTATCAATCTTTCGAAGAGATCCCTCCTTGCCTCTCATCAGGCTCTCCAGAAAGAATTCTAAGGGCTTCTTTAGTCTTGTCGGTTTGTTCGTGTGCGTCGGGATAAAACGCGCCAGTCTGTCGTTGAAGCCAGAAGGCGTCCATGTCTCTAGTCGGTCCAACATTCTTTTCTTTCCTCTTTTGCTTTCCGCCTGATGGCACAGAGTCGATGATCATCTCATCATCTTCATCGTCAGCCTTGGGCTCTTTTGGCTGGTCTTATTCGTCCTCATCCTCTTCATCTTTGGATGATTCGTCGCACGCTTCGTTGAAAATTCCACTACTTCATCGCCGTCGTCTTCGTCGAAGGCAACAGCGACGCCCTGTCGTTCGTCATCCTCGCCATCAGCACTACCCATAGCAACATCTTCGTCATCGTCCTGCGCGTCGTAGTCGGTGATCTTCCTTCCCAGATTGACAAGTTTATTGAATTGCTCGGGGTTTAGTGATACACCTAGGATGTCATCAATCTCCCTCTTTTTGTCCAAGACGGCATCAGCCGCGCTCCGTACGACCCCATTAGGTACATCTCCCAAATTATTCGCGACGAGGGTCAAGACGAGCTGGAAGGTTTGCCGCGTCGCGAGCGTTCGGGGTCGATAGGTGATGCCTTCCACAAGCAGGTCGTTCGCGCCTAGCACCCTGGCTTCTCTCATCTGAGACGGCTCAGCCTTGCTCCTTCGTTGTTCTCGCGCAAGCTGCCTCTCTCGATATTGGGAAGACCTGGTTGGTTTTCTGCTTAAGGACTTGATCGCGAGCAACGCGCGTGCCCACTTTCATTGCGTGACGAACCGACGGTCAGCCTGTACCAGGTTCGACATGACCAGATACTTGTATTGCGAGACACCTCGGTTCGCGTTCACCAATTTATGATGCTGGGAAGCCCGATCGTGATGGAAAATGCCGACGTCCTCGGCAGAAGCCCGCGGAGCCCATCGTTTAAATAACCATAGGTTTTCTCTAGATGCATTTTCTCCAGAGTATAGTAGAAGTCTGGATGTCTCACGTTTCTGCGATCGAGGCGCAATAGAGTCGATGAAGTTTCGATGTACAGGGCAGAGCCACTGATAACGACTCGAGAAGTTGTCGCGATTGTGAATTCCAGATCTCAGTCTTCCAAGCTGTCGCTCTGATCCATTATTACTTGTTACTGACTTGGAAGCACCCAAAACTGACAAAGCCGAGGGCCAGCTTGTTGGCAGAGTACACTAGAACCTGAATCGCACCGCGGGCAAAGAGATCCTCAACATCAGTTCTGTCAACTCTTCTCATACCAGCATGATGAACACCGAATCCATAAGGCAAGATATCCTTGAGGTCCGCGTCGGTAGCCTAACCTGCAGCTTCATTGAGGACCCCCAACATAATGTCGAAGGATCTGGTTGATGGTCTCGAGTTCGGGGGCTTTGTCACGGATAAATTTAGCAGTCCTTGCATCTCCTTCTCCATAATGAATAAAGACTAGCATCTGGTTTCGGTTGGCACCAACATGCTCGATAACCTTGTTATAGGTCACATCGTTCATCGTCTTTAGTTGCTTAATCGACTTTCGGTCGGTACCCCCTAATGAGTTCCTATCGCAGAGGACAGGTTCGGTAAGAGCCGTCAAAGTGGAAAAGGTCCTTCTCCATATCCACACGGAGAAAGCCGGCAATATCTTTGTAGTTGGCCAGAGTGGCCAACAGGCCAAGAATCCGAAC
>JALNIO010001026.1:1237-47919 GCA_023509875.1 Rugonectria rugulosa
TCAACAAGGATCGTCATCGCACTATTGATGTCTAGACTTGTCCAGTGATGGCTCACCGAGATGCAGGGAGGAGGGGGAAAGATACATAGACCCCTTCTAGCTCAAAGACGTTGTGACTCACCGCCTTCGCTTCTACATGAAAGACGTCACTCCCAGTTTCATCAGTGTTAGCTCCCTGCATATTGAGAGGGGGATAAAGTGCATAATACTGCATGGTGATTCCAGATGCGGTTAAGGTCAAGGATAAGAAGCCAGCTGAAAGACCAAAGAAGCTTGACATCCTATGAAGGACGGTGACTAGCCGTTGAGGAGCCCGGCAGCAAGCTACAGCGCGTCTCTCTCCGGAGCTATTGACTATTAGCTGCGGCACAGGACGGGCCGGAATGAGGAGACATGCAGATCTTGTGTAATGGACCACTGACGACTCACACAGCTTCATGTATCGGCAGTAGTCCTGAACTTAAACTAATGATAGTATTTCCAAAATAGACGTGCTGCATCTAGTAGGTTATATGTATCTTATGCCTTCGCATGATGAAATTTTTCCTGCACTTTATGTGTGGAGATACTGCGGTCTGTAGTAAGGACTAGACAATATAAAAGCCATCTTCCTGCTCCTCAGCTACCTTCCTACACCAGCAGTAAAACACGAGCATTTTTTTATTTGGGCTTCAAGACCGAAGATGCCTTTTGATCCTACCGACCCAA
The DNA here is from genome assembly GCA_023509875.1 of Rugonectria rugulosa. Classification (NCBI taxonomy): domain Eukaryota; kingdom Fungi; phylum Ascomycota; class Sordariomycetes; order Hypocreales; family Nectriaceae; genus Rugonectria; species Rugonectria rugulosa. The sequence continues at coordinate 1,946 of JALNIO010001026.1, forward strand.
GCGGCCCCTATCCTATCAAGGGCATTGTCCTTGGCAGTGGAGGTAAGCACCCATCTCCCCTGAGACAGTGAAAAAGCAACGAAAAATCTCATCAACATGTAGAGACTGCTGGAATCCGCAAGGAACTCCGAGACTTCAAGCAGAACAAAGATCTGTGGAACCTCTATCTCCTGGGACTTTGGCAGTTCCAGCTGGTCCCCAAGGACAAGCAGCTGTCGTACTTCCAAATCGCTGGTAAGAAGCTTTGACAGTGAGTTCAATGACTGTGGCTTATTCCATCTAGGCATTCACGGGCTTCCGTACAACGCGTGGCCCCTGAGTGACAAGAAATTGGATGCACTCAAAGAGGAAGAGACGGGATTCTGTACTCATACTTCCATCTTGTTCCTCACCTGGCACCGCCCATACTTGGCTCTCTTTGAGGTAGGCATAGGCAGTTGAGCTGGGCTAGTAGACTGCTGATAATTTTCCAGTCCATCCTCCAACAGGCCATTCTATACGTGGCTAACCAGTTCACCGAAGAGGAAGGCAAAGAGAAGTATTTGGCAGCCGCCAAAGAGTTTCGCATGCCATACTGGGGTGTGTTTTCCGCGTCAATGCACTGTACGTGTAAGAATACATCGGATGGTTCACTGACACTGGCTTTTAGACTGGGCTCGTCCTAACCTTCCTGTCTTCCCCGATGAGGCAACCGACTCGAACGTGTCCAATGTCATCATTCCTGAGAGCCTGAGGGCCGAATACCCAGAACTGGCGAAGCAGGCGGATGGGACTGTTCAGATCCCCAACCCTCTGTTTTCGTACAAGTTCCCGCCACTATCCCCCGAAGATGACGAGCTGTTCAAGGTGAGTGAAATACTCTCTTTGATGCCCCTATATTGATAGCCGCATTCTGCCATGTCACCTGCTAACACGGGCTCGTCGTAAAGATTGGGGGTAGACCTGGCACCACTCGTTACCACGCTACAGGCGTCTCCGCAGACCTCACTCCTAAGGAGCAGAAGCAAGCCCTTACTGACAACATCACTCCCTACACTCGTTATGTCAACAAAGAGTTGCCAGTCGAAGTTAACCTCCGTGAGCGAGTTGTCTATCTTCTCAAGTCGTACGAGAATTTCGATCAAGTGAGTCACAATCAGTGGGATCCCACCCGTGTTCCCAAGTTAGTAAAGGGCAAATCCTCCAAGACCAGGGGCCAGGGCTTCGGAAGTTTGGAAGATATCCATAACGCTGTCCATGTTCTGGTGGGTGGTCAGGGCCAGGATGCTGCTGGTCGTGCTCGAGATGGACATATGGGAAATGTTCCCATCTCTGCATTTGATCCCATCTTTTGGCTGCACCATACGTGAGTGCATACCTCTGGGTTCACAGCACAACTGAAACTAATGTCTTCCCAGGAACATTGATCGCCTCAGTTCCATTTGGCAGGGCCTGCATGAGGATCCCAACGACAAAGACACTTGGGTTACCGAAAAGACGTCCCTTAATGGGTCTTGGTCTACAGCTGCAGGAACCAACGAAGGTCCCAATACGCCTCTTACTCCCTTCTACAAGGACACGAGCAACTTTTGGAATTCCGACGAGGTCCGCGACACGACGTTGTTTGGCTATGCGTACCCCGAAACAAAGTCTTGGACCTTTGCGAACCAAGCCGACTATCGCAATAACATTGAGCAACAGCTCGTCGCTCTTTACCCATCTGGATCCTTGGCGACTATGCTTGCGGCCAGCAAGGCAGGAGATGACGCGCCTGAGACCACCCTCAGAAAGCGAGCCAAGAAATTGGCGCGCCTTGATGCTGTTCCCCAGCCTTCTACTGCTTTGACTGCACTATCGCTTGCAAAGGCAGTCTCGGCCGCCCCCAAGTCGGAGTTGACAGAAGCTCTTCCGCCCGTTGCCGTCCCCAACGTCGAGGTTCCTGATGGTCGTTCTCTGGCAAACCTGGTCAAGAACAACAGTTATCTAGAGTGGCTGGTCAACATCAAGGCTGTGAAGCACGCCCTTGACGGCCAGTATCTCATCCATATCTTCCTGGGCCGTGTGCCCGAGGAAGAGTCGACCTGTCTCTACTCTGTCTCGCCCTACCACATTGGCACCTTCTCTCCTCTTGGCCAGCCCACCGATACTGGATGCGGGAAATGCAAATCCGATCAGCTTGCCAACACTGAAGTCACTGGTCAGATCCCGCTCACCATTGCTTTGGCCGAGCGTTACTTTGCCGGTGAGTTGGACAGTATCCAGGAGGATGACGTGATTGCCTACCTCCAGAAGAACCTGCACTGGGAAGTCATCGGCAAGGAGGGCCAGAGACTCCAGAGCCACCGACACGAGGTCGATGGCCTGCTTGTCGGTGTTATCAGCAACGAGGTCACTCTTCCTGCTGGCGATTACGAGCATCCCCGCTACTCGTCCGATATCACCGTGTACCCTGAAATCACCACCAAGCAGGACGGAGAAAACGGTCGTGCCGAGGGAACCGGTATCACCGAAGACAACAAGCATTTCTATTAGATGTGGGAATACCTTTTACTTTCTTAGATCTAGGATCTTGAATTGAACTTGACCTTTTTTATTGACTGATTGATCGCTGCTTACAGTGGCAGGGAAGCGTGGTGATGCGTGGCCGTACCTAGTAAATTTGCCCTACTGTGGTAACTGACTCTCGATATGTCTCGAGATTGACTACTCCCGATGCTATTGACCTAGAAGGCAAAGTGGTGCAAGGCCTCAGTACAAATTAGTTTCTAGCAAACGCGTTTCATATGCAATACTCCCTAAAAAGGGAACACATTCGCTCAGTTACAACGAAGGGAATGCCGGTTAATGACGTCTTTAGTAAAGTTTGTAGCTTGAAGAAGCAGCTACTGTCCTCACCTAGAGGCGCGAAGGAATCTACTCGTAAAGATCATGCATCATCAAAGTGTTTAGAGTCGTACTCGGAAAGATGTCAGAGATGTCTTACGCAGAGACAGGGTCGGCGACGTCGAAGGTGAGACAGTCACAAGAAGAAGCTGAGGAGTGAGTGAAGAATTCGGGTTTGTATTGCTCATCTCCGTCACATTGGTTCCAAGCTCCTACTATTATGATCCAGAGTCTCATCTGACATGGATGTCATCGTTGAAACAATATGGAAACCTAGAAGTGCGACATGTGACAGTACAAAAGAAGGACTCTCTGACACTGTCTCATTTTGGGAAGCGACCTGACAATCTCTTGGAGGCACCATCTCGATGGAAACAACTTTAATTTGTGAGTATGCACAACCCTTTGACAGAAACCTGGGAATGTGTGCTTCCGACCTCATCAGCTGCCGAGACTCGACGCGGGACAAAGTTCAGAGCAGGTCATTTACGCCCGCTACGACACCTCGTATTTTGGAATGAGATAAATGACGGTCATTTCGGCATCTAATAGAATCGGAAGGTTCAGTCATGCTGACCATCGGCTCGTAGCGGAACAGCAGCGTATCCAATCATCCTCGTACCTTTAAGACAAGCGGGGTAGGTTGCTGTGTTACCAGGAGAAGTCGGTGTGCAACATGACGAGAATGAGAATATATATTGATCGGAGAACGATGAACCTAGGCAATCGTTTCAGTTTTTTCCACGTAGTGTTGGCACCTTTTCAGATTTCACGACATTATGCGGCCTATCCACTATGCTTCCATCTGGGCTACCCTGGCATGTCTCTCCTCGTCGGTGGAAACAAACGCTGATCCGATCTAGGTTGATGTTGCCATTGTCGGCGGAGGCGCCACATGATCCTACGCTGCTGTTCGTCTTCGTGAGGATTACAGGAAGAGCGTACTCGTGATCGAAAAGGCGAATCGTCTTGTAAGTATTGGCGACCCCATTCGTGGCTTTGGCTGGAAGATCATATCTAACATGGACGACAATAGGGAGGCCACGTCCATGCCTACCAGCCACCAGGCGGTGGACCACCAATCAACTACGGTGTTCAAGCCTACCTGGACCGCAAAAAGACCGCCGCCTTCTTCAAACGTTTCAACGTCAGCCTCGTCGAGCCGGACCTGTCCAACTACCTCGAGCTTATATTCGGTACCAAGAATGTGGACTTTGCTACGGGTCTCAACGTCGACATCGACGACGGCCCGCTCGATGCTATCGGCATTCCAGTCGCTTTACTGAAATACGTCGCCCTCGCCGTCAAGTATCAGCCTTGGTTTGAGAATGGATACTTCAAGACAGGCAACGTTCCAAAGGATCTTCTCCTCCCCTTCGGAGAATTCCTCGAAAAGCACGACCTTGGAGGCTCCCTGAAGATCCTCCGCACCTTGCTGTGGCTATCGGATGCAGTCAACACACCTACATGGTTTGTCATGGCCGTGGTGGGACAGCCCCAGCTGGCAGCTTTTGGCCTCGGGTTGACAGGGCCTGCCTTCAAGTGGCCTGGGACGTACTCGTCAGAGACTCTGTATGATCGAGTACTGGATCTCTTGCGCAATGATGTGCTTCTCGAAAGTACCGTTGCCAGCAGCCAACGCACCAAGAACGGCGTGACTTTGGTCGTCCAGACTCCCTCCGGGAAGAAACGTGTCAAGGCCAAGAAGCTACTCATCGCGGCCACTCCATCACCAGAAAACGTCGGCACCTGGGACTTGAACAAGAACGAGAATGGTCTATTCTCCAAGTTCTCATGGGAAACACTCTACGTCGGCGTCGTAAACAACACTGGACTCCCTGCCGACGTCCCGGGTCTTCGAAACTCACCGGACAACCCGAAGAGCTTCTACCTGCCCGAGGGGGACTTTAATGATGCCTACAGTCGCGCCACTGCCAACAATAGCAAGGACCCAGACCTATGAACAACCCGTGTCATCGGCGACGACAAGCTTACAGCGAAAACAGCACGCTCTTTGTTCATACAGCCTCTGTACAAGATAGAGGAGGCGGGAACATATGACATTGCTGCGCCCTCCATAGTAGCGTTCGCATCTCATGGCAAGACTGTGCCCAAGGTCTCGGCGAAAGAGCTGAAGGCTGGCTTCTTCAACAAACTATATGCTCTTCAGGGACAGCGAAGTACGTACTGGACTGGTCTCACTTGGGCGCCAGACTACACGCCTATTCTATGGGACTTCACAGAGAAGCTGTTCCCGCAAATTGTTGGAGGCCTGTAGCGCATTCAATCAGGGTCTATTAATATAATCGAGTCGTAGACTTGGCTCATTGTCTTAATCTTAGGAATTAATGTCATCCGCATCATTACATAGTTCGCCGCAGTCATCTATTAAATTGAAGTGTACAGACAAGCTAGGATACAAGGCTGTTTGCTGCAAGACATACCTAGTCACAGTCACTGCAAAGCATGACATGACCTTTCTAAAATCCCAGGTCCAACCTAATTTCATGCTTTCTTTGTTTTCCTATATGGATGCCCATTCTTTAGAAGCCTCCACTCAGACGTAAAGGAGGAGACCCATCAACAACAGTCAGAATGCTTGCTTCGGCCGGCCTCACTGACTCTTTTCTTCCTTTGTCAAATCGCAGTCTTCTGACGGGGGGCAAACAAGGACGCAGACAAAGGGTAAGATCTGAGGCTCTCGCTTCGAGTTGCAGGTGTCGGTGCAGTTGCATACTGTTGTAGCAGCTCTGTTCAATAGAGTAGCTCTCTTGCCGCCATGAGGGCCAGATTCAACATGACGACGGGACATAAGAGCAGTACCCGGCGTTGGGGAGGCAAGGATACTGCAAATGAAAGTTGAGATTATGGCAAGGGCTTCGATTTCCATGGTGATGAAGAAAGAAATGTAGATCAAGTCCGAAAGATCCGGTGACAGTTTTAAGATATGGGTTTGCGTTTATCGTATAGGTAATTGAAAAGCCAAGGAATTACGAATTACAATTCCAAAAGTAAGTCTTTATAATTCTTGTTAAGAGTAAAAAACTTGGAATGAATCACCACGCACTGCAAGCTGTGGTTCCGCTTCAGTGGTACTGAACATTCCTTTCATAGCTGAGGCGAGACACTTGTGACGGGCCGATTGCGGCATGCCATGAGAACATCTTTATTCTATGCTAATTATCATAACATCAACGTCTAGTACATCACTCAAGAATGGCTTAGGCGGATGACAACGCAGGCGTGTCCGCAAAAGCGTTCGAGGCAGTCAAGGTCCTCTGGCCACTGGCTCCTCCCAAAGAATTGATAGTAGCCCTGATATAAGCGTCCTCCTCCTTACTAATCTGCACATTAAGAGCTCCCAGGTTCTCTTCAAGATATTTGATCTTCTTTGTTCCCGGAATAGGGATGAAATCGGGCCCTTGGGCCATGATCCACGCAAGAACAACTTGAGACGGCGCGCATCCCTTCTTGGCGGCCAGGCCCTCAAAGATCTTGACAAGGTCCAAGTTCTTGGAGAAGTTTTCGGGGCTAAACCGCGGCAGGTGGCGGCGATTGTCCTTTTCGTCAATGTCGCCTGGAGACTGGTATCGGCCAGTCAGGAAGCCTCTTCCTAGAGGCGCGTACGTGACAATTGAGACACCAAGCTCTCGGCAAGTATCTCGGAGGTTTGTTCCGGCCTCGTTCTCAATATCAAGTGACCACGGGCTGTACTCGATTTGTACGGCTGCAATCTGGTGCACAGCATGACCACGTCTCAGAGTGTTGGAGGAGCACTCTGATAGACCGATATTCTTAATCTTTCCCTCCCTACGCATCATGGCCATTAGCATTCTGGACAAAATATCAGTTCTTAATTCTTTCCACTTACTTTTTGAGTTTGACTAGAACCTCCATTGTCTTCTCGATCGGAGTCACGTTGCCAAAGCGGTGGATGTAAAACAGGTCGATAGAGTCAACTCCGAGAGCGGCCAAACTCTTCTCGCAGGACGCACGACAGTTTTCGGGAGAACTGTCAATGGTGACGGCGAAATTTCCATTGTCCATGGTCCATCCAAGTCCAAACTTTGTGCTGAGAAAAATGTCCTTGCGGCGCTCTGGATGAAGCTTAAACCACTTTCCAATGAGTTCCTCGTTGTCTCCGTACGACGCCGCAGAGTCCCAGAATGTGGCGCCAAGCTCCCAGGCTCTATCGAGGACTTTCAGTCGTTCTTCGTCTGGTCTGTGGTCTGTTAGAAAAGTGGCCTCGTTTATTTGAGGGCAGAACTCACGGGACCTCTCCATATGCCACGCTCAATCCCATCAGGCCAAATCCAAGGCCAGGTACATGAGGGCCATCTTTGCCAAGTTGCCTAGTTGGGATCGTTTGTTTACTTGACATTGTAAAAATATGAGTTGCCAAAATCTTCTCAAGGTACTGGTTGGATTGATTATCTGCTTTGGAGAGACCAAAAGCCTCCTTTTATATACACGAAACTCGAGTTATTATCTGAGAACGGCGTTATCGGAGAGTACATGTCGTCCGTAAAAACAAGCTTAATTCCATAGACTTTGCGCATGGCTTACTGCAATGGCAGAGAAAACGCCCCTTATAAAAATTAGCCCATCAAACGGCTGTGTCGTGTGTGGAATCGTAAGAACGGCTAAGATGGCTGAGGCATGCTAAGTCCGCTAACTCCAGCAACTTGCATATCAGCAATAATGGCGTCGCTAATTGGTAAGTACAGTAACGTTCTGAGGAGACTTGAATACTATTGATAATTCATGAGTAAGATGCTAATTATACCTATTTACGTCTTGAATGAGGCAAGACAACTTTGTACTCAGGAATACAAGAAACGGGAATAGGCCAGAAATGCGTCATCGATCTTCAAAGCAGCGCACTCATCGTCCATACTGTTCCCGAGCAACAGAATTCATAAAGGTAGTCCCCGCAAGCCGGAATGTGTCATCAATGACGCCTGATTTGTTGGGCGTCAGATGGAAGTTCTTGCCGTAACCCCCGGTTGCATTGTACGTAGGCCACTGCTCGACACCAGAAACTAGAACGCGATGAGTGACTCTTCCCGTTCACGGGGTGACATTGACTTACCTCCATGGTTATTAGGATCAAGATCATGAATGAAACTAATCCACATCCGAGTCGTCAATTTGGCCAGGTCGAGTACGTCTTGGGTGGCGTTCGTAAGGGGGCTGACGCCGGAGGCATATCCTAAGCCAAGGCGATTATAAAAGACGTAGCCAATCTCAGCAAAGTGCGTGGTTCCGTAATATGCGACTGACAAGTGATGATGGGAGTCAGTACACCGTGTGCACTTGCAGACTTGAGGCTACTCACCGGACTTGGTGGGAGATTCAAAGAGGTATGAGTAAGCTGGTACTCCGTACTTGGACCATGCATCAGTCCTGATGCGCCGCCACGAGAGGAAGCTTTGGTCGGTTAGCAGAGCAATAGCTCTCTTGAACTGGGCCGCAACTGGGCCGTTGGGCTCAACACGATAGTTGGTAGGCAGACCAAGGGAGTCGACATTTGGATATAGAGACATGACAATCGTAGTCACATTATCATCTGGTCCGGCAGACTGGATGATGCTCTTCACATCTTCATCCGTTTCCACGGTTGTACCTCCAAACAGCGTTCCCTCGTCTGTATTTGTTCCCAGAAGAATGGGTCTCTTGGTAAATTTCCCCTTTGAAAGCAGCGTAGATGAAAGATCTGTGATAAAATCTCCGTCCACAACTGGATAGAAGCTGACAGATCCCGATATCTTGGTAATTGTTGCATTCAGCTCCGCAAAAGGGATTTCTCGAAGACAAGCAAGCTTATCTTCTTCCGAATCACAGCCAACGGCCTTGACAATTGTATCGTAACGCTGCTGGGGCTTTGTCAGGTTCTTCATCCACGTACCTTCGGCGCCTGACTCTGCAATGATGCCGCGAAATAGACCGTCGTCCCGGCCTCCGAAAGCGGTAGCCTGATACCCAACGTTTCCACCTCCAGCGCTTTCGCCCCATATCGTAACCCTGTCCGGATCACCGCCGAATGCTTTGATGTTCTCTTGGATCCAGTGCAGAGCGAGCCGCTGATCCTTGAGACCGAGATTTGCAACACCAGCGTTAAGAATATCTTGGGAAGCCATGAAGCCCCAGAAAGAGAGGCGATCTAAATTGAAGTGAGCATGGTCCTTAAAATAGGGTAGACAGATGATCTTACAGTCAACAGACACCCCGATAAAAGGCTTGCCAGCCTTGACAGATTCATCGACAATAAAGCTCAGGTTATAGACGCCGTTGGCGCTGTAGTCCATGGACCAGCCACCGCCATGAATGAACACACCAACAGGAAGAAGCTTTGAGCTCTTCTTAGAGTTGGACAGAGCTGGCTTGACGATGTTCAAGGTCAAGCAGTCTTCACTCAAGGTGAACGGCCAAGCGTCGCTATTCTACAAGACAAGCGTGAGCACTGGTTCAAAACACGTCCCTCAGACGCAGACGGTTCAAATAAAACATACTCCATATCCCACACAAGAGTCTGCATACTCGGTAGCATTGCGCTTGTCAAATGTGGTGTTCAGGCTCTGGGGGTTCTGCAGCCGTAGCTGTTTGACTGGAGGTTGAGCGTACGGAATGCCAAGGAAGAGATCTTGGTCGTATGATGCTACATATTTGCCCTCGTAGGTGCCGTTCTTGACCTTGGCGATGGGTGAGGACTCAGTGGCCAAGACGCCTAGAGTCAACAGAAGGGCTGAGCACAATAGACGAAGAGACGACGCCATTGTCAAGTCCCCAAACACTTTCAATTGGTAGCTGCTCGTCTAAGAAGTCAAGCATGCTGGACATACAAAGCTATTTATACATCCATAGTACAATTGAGTCTCAATCTCCTGACTTCAGTTCACAACCTCAATTCCTGATCAGGATACCGGAAGCGCACCCTGTTCCTCCATGCCTCCATCATTTGACATTGACAGAGGAATCACCCAATATTCCTCACATCTCCTTGGTCGACCCCTGGTCAGGCAAACTGAGTGGCTAGACCGTGTCAGTCCTAGCTCACAGGGAAGAAGGTCACGAACGCGGGGGACGAAGTGAACCCCGGACCATTTGTCAAGGAAGCGGCTCTCGGTGACAATTCTTCTCCATAAATTCCCCAGAGATTCCCCGGACGTCCAACTTCGGTATCAGGACCGGCATTTTGCATGGATATATATCAGTTGTCGGGCTTCGCTGCAGAAGAACTTGAGGGAGACCCGAAAGCAGACCCGCTAGATGCCTCATAGGGCAATCGATCCCCATGGGGAAATTTGTGCCTCAGTTGGCTCTATCCAGCAACATTGTCTGCTGCCAAGCCTACCAGGGTGTTGGGGTCTCGTACGGAATAAGTAACAGTTGCGGGTGAAAAGAGGTATCGATTTAATTGCTTTTCATGGTCAGAGTGCTCCTCGGCGCAAGCATGAAGCAATAAATTGGCCAGGACAAACTCCTTTTAGCATTTACAACTGAGCGCAGACGGCAAGGAACGACGAGCCGATCAAGTAGATGCCTAAGGGCTGTTAATTTCGTAAGGTACCTGGTGTGCAGGGCAACGGCTGCCTACGGCCAGATTACGAAACAGACCAAAAAGGAGAACAGATTAATGCCAGTTCAAAGTCGGGGTTTCCGTGACCGAAGCCATGATTTTCGAGACGAATTAAAAAAAAAGAATGCGGTTTGTGTGGATCGAACACACGACCTTCAGATCTTCAGTCTGACGCTCTCTGTCAGTGAAGGTTAGTGATTTTGCTTTGAGCTGAGGATCTGATTGATTACATACCCCAACTGAGCTAAACCCGCGTTGTTCCGTGATTGGATGAAAGGCATGGGCCAATTGCAGTCTCAGTAGCCAGCGCAGTCTCTCGTTTGAGAACTGGAATTATTCCTGGTAATACTGGAAGCATTTCTCTTGGATTTTTTCTCCTCTTGCATCAAATAGCTAGAATGAATCGACTATGCCTGGTTGTTTAAGACGCAATGAATGCTTGTCGCGTTGGCCCCGACGCTATTGCGGTGTCTCGCTACTGCGCCGTTTTTACAAAAATCGCAAATTGAGGAATTAGGTATTAGTTGTGTGAAACAATTGCAAAATCGATTAAAAACGTAGATCGTTCTATCAATCCCTGTAAAATATGAAATATTATCAGAGGAATTATTTTTATTAAACCACCTAATCTACGAGGCGATGCTATAAAGCACGTTACGTCTTTTTTTAGGTATAGGGTGCGATGGCTTCAAGGGGGAACAAATGTCTGTGAGATAGTCAAGATTTCATAAGCAGCTCGTCGCAGGTAATAATAAAATTCGTTTATAGATGTCCGAATGTAAGTTGAAATAAATCTCAACTTTGCGTAGGTATGTTGTACGCGTGCACATCCTCATGCTACAGACAACTTGGAAGTTGTTTGTAGTTTGGTAATTTCTATTACGGAGGGAGACCTGCGCAGGACTTTCTTATTTACACATGCAGTTCGCTTTACTTCCACAAGGACTGGGAAGCGCAAGAGTGGTGAAAAGTATCTGCAAAAATAACCCCCAACTTCTATATAAATGTGTGCCAGGCTTGAGCAAGAGATCGGAAGTTGCCCGTGGTTCAAGTCATAGACCTCTTCATCATGTGAAACTCGAGGCGGTCCGCGTTCCGTCCGTCCTGCGCTGGGAGCGATCATAGGTGCCACTCGCCCGAGGGATGGGCGCTTTGGCATATGTCAATGCTTCTGACGTCTGGTTTGCCGCTGTTGCAACAGGAACCCCGCCTTTTTACTACGTACGTAGTTAATTAGATGGATGACACGTTATTAATGCATGGACGACTGCCAAAGGTAGGGCGAAACCGGATCGAAGGCGCCAGCAGAGAGGAAAGGCGCTGAGAAATGCCGGGAATTCCCTGTCCAAACGCAGGAGATGGCAGCAGGGGGCGCAAGTGACTCGGTCTTCTGCCGATAATTCCCTTGGGTAAAACGGGACAATTAGCAATGAATACAGGACTCTCTTTTGCCTTGATTACATAGTCCGGGATTTACTAATTCTTCCCCGCGGAGTTAATAATGGACGTGGACTATTTCCCCGGATCTGTCAGTAAATGTGTCCGAATCATCCGGAGGTTCGGAGGCCGGATGAATTTGGGTACGTACCTGCACTGGCTGGCAGGAGCGTGAGGGTGTTGAGGCAGACGCTCCAACCGGGGGCTTGGGGGGGGAGATCTGGGGCATCCAAACCAGTGGGAAAGCCCACGTTCCCACCCTAGCCCCCTAGCCCCATAGTGCCCATAGCCCAGCCCGGTTCGCTGCGGCACTGGACCGTCAAGCCGTCGACGCTGAATGGCGCTGGCCTGATTTCGGTCCGTGCTCTCCGTGCTCACTCACACCTCTGTGGAAAGTGTGGAAAGTGTGGAAAGAACGGTCTCCCCAACGCACATTCCCCGGTCGCTCATTCGCCATTCGCTCGAGTCCCGAGTCCCTCAACACCATCTTATGCGACGTCCACCCCCCTCCATCTTGTCTTTCGTCCTCTTCTTCTTCCCTCTTCTAAACATCACTTCCGTCATCACTTGTCTTTTAGCAACTGCTTCAAATTGAATTGTCGAGTCGAGAATTGCGGTCATGGCCTATTTCTTTCGATGAGATTGTTCCCCTGCCAACTTTCTACTGAGCTACAATAGACACCAAAAAAAAAAAGAAAAGACAACACCCCCCGCCGTCGTACTCCGTACAGTCAACAACTTCCGCCGGTCGCGCCCGTGCCCCTCGGACCACTTCTCCAATTATTTCACGCCAGAACTGAGCTTCCTCAGCATCGACACCTTTTCGATTCGGTACATTTCGCACGCTCGACGGCCAATATTCTGCAGTCGCCTAGAATGAGACTGCACAAAGCCGCGAGAGTCATCCTCTTTGGCGCTCCAGGCGTTGGCAAAGGCACACAGACCGAGCGCCTCCTCAGTCGTTTCCCCCAACTCAACTCTATCAGCACCGGTGACCTTCTTCGTCAAAATGTCAAGAACAGGACACCGCTCGGTGAGTTTGCCACTTTCCGTGCTACCTCTAACTCTCTGGGCTAACCCTTTGTCTAGGCATCAGGGTCGAGAACATTATGAAGTCTGGCGGTCTCGTCGCAGACGATCTTATGCTTCGACTAATCTCCAACGAATTCTTCACCCGCGGATGGCTCAAAGGCCAAGGCCCTCCTCGAGTCATGACCCTCGCCGCCGAAGCCACCACCTCCGACCATTCATACACCCACGAAGACCCCGTGGACTCCCTCGTTGCCAACCCATTCCGTGTCGACAAGCATAATCCTCCTCGGGTCTCTGATGACCCTTCCGCTTCCTTCATTCTCGATGGCTTCCCCCGCACCTCCGCCCAGGCCAGCACTCTCGAAAGCCTCATACCAATCAACTTGGTTGTCTCGCTCAAGACGCCATTCAGCGTCATCATGGAGCGCATCGCTGGTCGTTGGGTCCATGAGCCTTCAGGGCGAGTCTACAACACAACCTTCAATGCCCCGCGTGTCGCTGGCAAAGATGACATTACCGGGGATCCCTTGATACAGCGCCCAGACGACTCAGAGGAGGTCTATCGCGCACGGTTTCAAAAGTTCCAGGAGACAAGCGAGCCTGTTCTCAACCACTATGCTCAGAAGGGCGTGCTGGTTGAGATTGAGGGCATGAGCAGTGACGAAATCAGTCCCAAGCTGTACAAGGAGTTTGAAAAGCGCTTCGTCCACTGAGTTTAGAGTCGCACTCGCATCCTTAGCGCATCCAGTTCATGTATCTTTTAGTTTCTTTATGGCGCTATTGTTGGGGATTCTTTTAGGAGTTTATTGCAGCGTTGGATGCTGCTGGAGTTAACACCTGCCGGACATATTAGGATAGTCCAGGCCTGGGTTTGATGGGACGACGAACTGTAAGGGCACTCACGTTTACGCGTATATATAGACACTCGGTTTCTGACCAGGGGCAACTGAGCTCCTGGAAGTAAGGCTTCGGATCACGTTGTAATATGTCGCTTCGACTTTTGATGTGGACTTTTACATGTACGCAGCTTTTGGTGTCCGCTTGTACATCAATAGGCTCAATTGGGACGGGCATATATATACATATCTTAGCAATTAAAACGTGTACCTATACTAAGAAGAATGCCTTTCATGTTTCAAGCACACAATACAATGTTTTACGGCCGGAATCTCATTTATGTCTGTCGAGTGAAACTGGAGGGTCTCAAAGTACTTTCCACAATCTCGTGCTTCCCACTTAGACTACTCGCCGATCCAAATTGCCATTCAATTCCAGCGACGGTCGCGTGGCCCAATGGCAAGGCGTCTGACTACGAATCAGGAGATTGTGGGTTCGATCCCCACCGTGACCTCTTCATTTGCTCTTCATTTTTGCGAGTTGGGAGTTAGTTATCCCAGCTACCTCAGGTATATCGTGATAGTTTGTTCAATCGTGTAGATTCCTTGTGATATGCGTCTAATACCCAAGAGACAAGCAAGACGAAGCAAACCTGGTCTTTGCCAATCTAACACACCTGTAACATAATGGCTGGACACAGAATCTCTGCAGTTCCCTCTCCCTTCCCATGACTTCTTGCACGCTTAGATGCGCTATGTTATTGGACTACACCCCAACACAAAAAGAGAAATCCCAAAAAGTTGTTCCCAAAACCCGAGTCGACACTCCAAAAAGACCTATCAAAACGCAACGCCCGACCAGTAAGATTTAGTCGCGCCATTCTTCGCCAGCTCGTAGCCCGCTTGGTGCGCCATTGGGTTCGTCTCGGTCAGGTCGAAGGGGAGTATTCTCGTCATCATCATCGAGAGCCTTGGCTAGCTCGTCGGGATCTTGCATCTTGGCATCTGGGTCGACAGCACCGTCGAGCTCATCATGCTCGCGGTTGTGTCGCTCTGTCTCCAGGACGCCGTCGTCAGCGCTGACAGAAATGCCACGAGCTCCCCACTTGGGACGCGCTCCTCCACGACGAGTGTCGCTTGGGTCACCAAGACCACGAGCGCTCTCCTCGTCGTCTTCCTCAGCTACTTCGACTCGCTTGCCAAAGATGCGACGAAGGAGCCAGCCACGGCGCATATCATCAGCATCGACAACACCACCGCCACGAAGCTTGACACGCTGGCGAGTATAGTACACCCAAGCGAAATCAACGTAAAGGGCAGTTTGGATGAGTCCAAAAATGACGGACACGGCGTCAGGCTTGCGGTCGGAGACGTCAATTTCTCGGATGAACCAGTTAATGCAGTACAATGCGCGGTAGGATCCAAGGGTGAGGAGATAGAAGGAATCAATAACGGTAGGAACTGTCGTCTGTCTGAGGAGGAGTAGCTGGGGGAGGACGCAGACTGATTCGAGAATCTGGGAGAAAACCCACATCCACTAAAGCATGTCTCGGTTAGCGATTGCATTCGTGGTGACGTGGACTTTGTCAAAGCTTACGGTTCGGAACCCCCAAGCCCTCTCGAAGATCATCATGGTGAAGGGAGAAAGGGCAAAAGATCCTCCCAGGATGATGGCGCCAATCTTCCAGGCAATCTCGCGCTCGCGCGATCGAGGAAACACCCATTGCATGACACCCAGAATGTAAAAGGACGACAGGATGTAGAAGATCTTGAAGACAAAGTTCCATGCTGAGTTCTCACTAAAGACGTCGAGGTATCGGGTACAAAAGACGAGGGCGTATAGGATCTGGGTGATGAGAGAGACACCCTCGGCACTGCGGTTGCGATGGATGGCGAAGATGAGGATGCACTTGGAGAGCATGTGGGACAAGTCGCCCATGATGCGGAATACCTACGGAGAGAATTAGCATTGGCACACGTGGAATACAATGAAACAGGGGACAAGCACTCACGTTCCACGCACCCATGATGAACGGCGGGGAGCTCGAATCTCGAGCTCGTCGTTATGGTCGAGATACTGAGTAAGGGAGGAGGCCAGGTAGCTCTACAACAGCTACTGGTAGCTGGCGACGGGAGCGACACGTAGCGAAACCAAGACGGAGACGGCAGAGGGGGGGGAATAGCCAAGAGGACGGCGAAAAGAAGAGGGAAGCGACGATGATGGAGTAAGAACAAAAGATGCGCCGTCTAGGCAGCTCTGAGATGGGAGAATGAGGAGGAGAGGAGGAGAGGGCGCCTTGACGCGGGAGCTTGCGTCAGTCGGGGGGGAAGGTCCATGCTCAAGCCACACGATGCTGCGCCACATACGGGAGCGAACCTTGGGCTAAGGCAGGGCAGTGGAGTGGTATTACTGAATGGCTTGGATTATTTGGCTCACCATTGAAGGAGCTGGACTGGAGGAATGTTGTGTCTCATGCAAATAACGAAAATTCGCAAAGTAATTGCATTGCGGGCAATTTTGGGCATGTACTCCGTAGTTTTGTGTGTGCTGCGAGTACTGGAGAATGTGCTGTCCATGGGCGTTGCTGTGAGTCGTCATCACCGTTAGTCTTCTAACTTTGCCTCTTCTGATCATATAGTAAGGGGTAGACGTGTGGCATTCAGCCACAAAAAACCTTGGAGATGGATGTCGAAATTTAGAAATATGTAGATAATACTCATTCTTGCATCACTGGAGAGAGATCCGACTTATTACCTTTGCTGTACATGGGAAACTATCGCATAAGAAGAGCTGTTAGCATAGACCGAAATCTCGGCTATATCCCGTAAGTAGGGGAGCAGGGGAGGTAGTTCGCCATGACTCCAAAAATAAGACACAATACCAGGTAGCTTAAATAAATCTTTCGTTCATGTGGCCATGCCAACTTGCACAAGGCAAAGCTATCCACTCTTATGAGGCGCTTTTGAAGGCTGTTCATCAGTGAATAAGTATTACGATGGCTGGCTACTCCGTTCTATCCTACTATGTTTCAGCCACTCTCATTCTATGCCGTTATCTCTATTGAGAGAGCTGGTTCAGTAGTCGATGCATATGCATGTTATCGGCTTCCCGATCAATGCCGCCGACCTGGTCTCTCAACTACTAGTATGCAACACATCAATCATTGTTTGAGCGTATTAGTACTGCGCCATCAAAGCCGCATCTCTAACACGCAACCTGGCCAGTCCTTCTTTCCGGCGGTAAAGTCTGCAAGTGGTTTGAACCCCTGGCTCTCATAATATCTAAAGCAACAAAAAGCATCAGTCATCCAAAAACAATACTATACTTAGACAAAGACAGAGCTTACCGGACCAACTTTCGGTCATTACCCCTCCAACAATCAAGGCATAAACGGTTCACGCCTGTACTGCGGACCTGTTCTTTGGCGAAAGCAATCAGTGCTGAAGCAGCGCCTTTCCTCTCCTCTCCAGCATGTCGATTCGATATCAGATATGCCAGATAAACGAACGGATTGCTCTCATCCTGCTCGGGGAGGACAGAGCCGACGTATGCAGGCGCCTTTGAATCCAGCACTATTCCCGCCACGGGGACGCCGTTGCTTGCCTCCGCTACGAAAGCTCGGCACCAGTCAGCACCCCATTGCGCATTCTTCTCACTCCTCTCAATCCAAGGGCGACTTCTGTCGGATGCTGTTGGATCCCCTTCTCGGATCGACGTGGTGCCCCATTGCTCGCCGCTGCCTATGGAAGAGAGCCACGAGATCTGCGAGTCCTGCAAATCGATGAAGAGCTCGTGGTCTGCGGCCGCTATTGTGGCGGGGCGGATTGTAAGCGATGCAAGCAGTGTTTCCGCGGTTGATGGCATTTTCTTATTGCTTAATGTTGTGTGGTGCTGAATATGGCTGGTGATTGCTGACCAGGTGTTGGTGCTGGTGTGGAAATAAATAACATGGAATCTTGCTGCCTAACACGACTTTCTTACCACCTTCTTAATGGAGTAGCTCAAGGTACCCAGCCAAGCCAGCCTAGGACATGAGCTGATGATATACGTAAGAAGGAATCTGATGACGTCAAAAGCGCCTTTATTATTAGATGCAGCATAATGCCAAGTGTTATCAAGATAATACAAACGCAACATTGGTTATTATAGAGATGAAGCCGGATTACACAGTTGGCAAGGCTTAGGGATTGAGACACTGCATGTGGCCAAAGGACTGTAGTTTGCGCGTTTCCCGCGATTTAGATCAGATTAATGGCATAAAGTGCCGATTGCAACGCATGATAAGTGAAATGCTATTACTTGTACGTTGCGTAGTTTGGTTGCTTGATAAACTAAGAATGCAGGTACCTTTGTGATATAAGCTCTGCATGCAATCTCATCTGCTCCAGCACGCCCTGCACTATTTGGAGATGCTTGCGTCCGATTTGCTTCACCAAAGTTTCTAGAAAAAGCATCGCCGTTCTGATTAGCTCTCTGTCTGATTCGGCGATTTTGCGATGAGCGTTGAAGATGCTGTTGGCCGTCAAGGCAATGAGACTCGAGTTGTATGCGCACAAGGCCAATCTGGGCAGTGTTCCAGGTCAGTCTGTTGTCAGATGGTATACGATTGTCGAGGAGTGACATACCTAATCAAGAATCCATCTATGGGGGTAACCGTGGCAAAGAATTGTAAGTACTCTCGGGATTCATGGACAAGCGTCTGCCATCCTTGCGGCACTGGTGCGTGGGAGTCGTCATAGCCAGCTACGACCTTGCAACCGTACTCGTGTATATATCCGAACCATCTTGAATAGTGATATGAGTCTCTAGCGCTGGCGAGACTGGCGATGCTTCGGCACGAGAGGCTGGTAGAATAGAGAATGCACAAGTATTGCGAGACTCCACATGTATTAGCTTGCGGCAACGCCGTCATGCGAAAAGCATGGGGTATCTGAGCGTTCCATATGTCCAGTATATGGTAGATGCGAGCGATATTTTGAGCTCTCTCGGCGGGACTGGAATTCTGCGCAGCTGTCGAATAAACGCAATCGCAGACTTTCCCCTGGATTCTCGCCAGTTCCACACGAGCGCGGAAGAAGTTCATTCTGGCGGCACCATCATCCGTGAAGATGAAGCCCGTCAGGTCAGTGTCGGCCTCGAGCGGTGGCAAATCCAAGTCGACATCGCTTTCAAGCTGGATAGGGACCATCTCGGCCTGTAAGCTAATGTCCCTGTCGAGAATGTAGGCGATCCAAAAGACTCTGTCCTGCTGCAGTGCCAAAGCCGGGCTGAGGTGCTCGGAACGTTTTCGGCTATGGAAGCCGAGTTTCTGCGCCAGACGCAGAGCAGTGGCAATCAGGAGCAAGGCTGGCTGCAAGTCATCTGACGTCCAGAACAGCATAACCATGCCGAGGACTATCTGGACATTGACCAACTCGGTTTCGCGCATGATGACCTCTGAGAGGACGGATTGGGCGTTGTTGAGGTATGTGGCAGTCTTGAGTGTTGATGTTGCATCATCTGGGCTGCTCGTATGGTGGGCGAGGGCAATGACGACGCTGAGTAGTGCCCAAGTAACATTATCCCTCGAGTGCGGGTTCTGGTACCAGTTCTTGATAGCTTCTAATATCGTGCCATGATGAAACAAGGGGAGAACAAAGTTGAAAGTAGCCAGATAATGCTTGACGAGCGGTAGAATCTCCTGGACTGGGGGAAGTTCTCGGGTGTTTGCCTCTGTGGCTTGGTGACTTGGCTCAGCGTCTTCAGTAACCGTCTGGGGTGTCGAACTTGAAGACTCTTGGTTCTTCGAACTCGAGGTACTTTCGAATCTTTGAACATTTTGCAAGACGGTACTGAGCCGGTCTTCGAGGGCCTTTATCCGAGATGTCAAGGCTTCTTCCCGGAGTTGTCTCTGGGCTGCGGCCTGTTTCCGTGACGGGGTCTTGCGACTGGCAGCTCTGTAGGTACACTCGGATTCGTAGACCAGGCAAGGGGAGCAGCGGGGTCTTTGACCATCGCATTTGATCTTTTTACGGTAACAAAGATCGCAGGCCTTGAGAGGTGGGACAGTGTCAGCACCAGTGGTCAGGTAGATATTGCGCATGCCGCATCACTTTATGAAAAAGTTGACTCACCTTTCTCCGAGGGGTGCTGCTTTCCATAATGGTACCTGTCTTACGGTCCGAAATTGCTGGTGTATTATTTTTCAACGTTACCGGATAAACGCAAGCATGAAGAGAAAATGCTTCCGATGAAGGAGACAGTGCCTGTGCAAGCGGAAGTCGGTATAGGCGAGTCACAGCTTCCGCGGAAGCTCCTTTGACAAATACTACATGGATCAACTGGCGGAAGCTCCGCTGACAAATCTAGCCTTTGCCTGAAGTTGACGGTAGAACTGGGGCATTCCGATTGGGGACACTGTTATTAACGTATTAAAGCCGAAGGACGCCAACTCGGAGGATCAGTTTACGATCAACTTCACAATGAAGCTTCCACGGAAGCACGAGAGAACTATGTAATGGGGATCTTCTTGCTAATGTCCGTGGAGCAGTCCAGCGGTGGAGGTATTGGAAGATTTCGAAGCCGGTTCTCCTTTTACAAATATCATGCCCATTCCTGTTCTTTCATCGTGTCTAAATCTACTATAATTGGCAATTGTGTATTTCAGATTGTATAAACTACATTCAGTGCCTTCTTGCCAGCGGTCTGTCAGCTAAATTGACTTGGCATCTTCAGTCTCCCTTCCCTTAAACAACCGACGACTTCGAACTCCAATCCCGTACGATTTGCTACTTACTTTCATTGAACCTACTATTACATTCAACTTGTTGCTGCTTATTCAACGCCTAATCTCGATCTCCAACCTTCAAGCCATGGCGGACAAATTATCGTCTCCAACCTATAATCAACCTAACGAACGACCGTGTACCACACTGGACCAGAGTGGCCATGAAATCACACACTCAAAAGAGGAGGGGTCTCAGCATGAGATATCCGAAGGAGCTTCCACCGACGAGTCTGAGAACAAGGGGAGAAAAATATTCGGCTTCCGTTGGCTCATCATCTGCGTTGCATTATACAGCACCTGCACCCTTTATGGCCTCGATATGACCATCGCGGCAGATGTACAAGGCTCCGTCATCACCGCGTTTGGCCACGTCGAGCAACTCGCCTGGGTCGGAGCCGGTTTCCCGCTGGGCTCTATTTGTGTGAATCTCTTTCTGGGCACTCTCTATGAGACCTTTGATATGAAATGGGTCTTCATTGTGACTACCCTTCTCTTCGAGGTCGGTTCGGCCCTCTGCGGCGCCGCTCCTAGCATGAGCACTCTCATTGTCGGTCGTGTCATAGCTGGTGCTGGAGGCAGCGGTATCTATCTCGGATGTCTCCAATACTTCACAGCAATGACGGGAGAGAAAGAAAGAGGTTTCTACATGTCTCTTATCGGCATCTTCTGGGGACTCGGGGCTGTATTGGGGCCTGTTGTCGGAGGAGCCTTTTCCATCTCTCCGGCAACCTGGCGCTGGGCCTTTTACATCAATCTTGTCATTGGTGCCGCCTCAGCTCCCGTCTTCTTTACCCTGCCTTCTGTTCCGAATATGCCAGGGGTCAGCGTTAGAGATAAGCTTGCCTTGTTTGACTTTGTCGGCTTGGTACTTGGTGCAGGCTTCTGGACCTGCTTTCTGTTGGCTTTCACCATGGCCGGGGGTCAATGGGAATGGAGCGACTCCAGTACCATAGCTACTTTTGTAGTCTTGGGAGTTGTCTTCATACTCTATGCTTCGCAGCAATACTTTGCCCTATGGACCACTCCTGAGAGGCGCGCGTTTCCGGTCCATTTACTGCGTGAGCGGACGCATGTTCTCCTGTACATGACGACTGCAGCTGGGACATCTGCGCTCTTCATCGTTGTTTACTACATACCCATTTATTTCCAATTCGTAAATAACGATGGAGCTCTTCAAGCGGCAGTGCGTCTGCTGCCATTTATGGTCGTCGCGGTGACGGTCAATCTCATTTCGGGTTCCCTCCTCCACTACATCAAGATCTACATGATCATATTCATGGTAGCAGGCACTTTCTTAGTGCTTGGTGGCAGCTTACTTGTGGTTTACCTGGATCCGAGCTCAAAGACAGGAACGATTTATGGCTTGACGGTACTCCTTGGCGTTGGTAGCGGTCTGACCATGATTATGGGTTACTTGGTCGCCACGTTGACCACGAAGCCCAGTGATGCTGGTGCCGCGCTCAGTTTGCAGAATGTCGCCCAAATTGGCAGCCAGGTCATTGCCCTTGCCGTGGCAGGACAGACGTACCAGTCGACGGCGATTAAGAAGCTGACAAAGGCTCTGGCTGGGCATGGCTACTCAGACAAGGACATTTGGGGAGCGGTGGCGGGTGCGCAGAGCACCTTGTTCAAAGAACTCAACGGGGAACTGCGGGAGAAGGCAATCAAGGCCGTGACAGAGGCAATGCAAATGACCTTTGTGCTTGCAGCGGTGGCGGGAGGCGTCATGTTGATTGCCGCGCTGTGTATGAAGCGGGAGAAGCTCTTTGGACAGGCGGTCGCTGTAGCTGGTTAGAGGACTAGGAGTGGAGAGCACCGTTAGGGGATCGTTGTGTTGGAGTTGGGAATAATAATGGTATGGCGGGATTGGAGTTGGGCCTACAATTTACCGATCCTAGGCCATTCGGCGTTCGAGATCTCTAACTAGGTACCTAGTTAGGAGAGCTCCCTGGAATTCGGCAAAAGATTAAGCGAAGGGGAAATAGAGACTGATACTAGATCATTAATATCTTGGACCACTAGTTGGTATTTATGAGATATTCCAAGTATTATTTAATCTGTTGAAATTGCGATTTCTCCCGACCGCCTAATTCATCGGGTCTCGTAGAGGAAACTCAGGTTTACTTCGTACTCAAAACGGTCAGGTGTTGTATCATTGTCAGAGCCGCTCACTTTGGCCTCCTTCGGTGTGAGCACCAATTAACTTGATGTCCTTTGTATTTCGTAGTCTTGTCTCGGACGAGGAGCTCCTGCTCTAATGCAGAGTAAAGGGGTTTCGACGGCCTTGAAATTAGGCGGCAAATAAGTTATGACGCCTCAGTAACCCGCCTAAGGAGAAGCAAAAGAAAGCAAGAGGGGAAAGCTGACAAGCTGAAGATCACCCTTGACGCCCTGATCGATTGCTATTGGATGTTCAAGCTCAAGACCCAGTAAATCTAAACAAAACTACTGTTTGATTGGGTTTAAATAAATAATAACGGGAAAGCGGCGGTCTACCTGCATATGAGACACATCGGGCTACCCAAGTTCGTATTGGGGCGTCGTGAATCTGACGCCAAGATTTGGGGGCTGGATCGAACCTCAGACGACGGTGCGAACCGAGTCGTGCGGTAATTATATTAAACGTCTCCAAGGCCCCTGCCAAGTCTCCTTTCAACAATTCATGTTCATTACCGTTACAGAAACAGGCTTACAACATGTCGCTCCATCGATCGGCGACAAAGCGTAGAGCCGCGGGGGCCTCGCTTGAGCCGCAGGCCCAAACCACCTCACTATACCGATCGGCAACACGACGCAGAGGAGATGCTCCCCCCTCCGAGCAGAAGAAGGGCTACGGGGTTGTGCAGCAGGGAATCAAACAGGTCTATCCTCCTCCAGACTCGGACAGAGCGACAGACATAGAGTAGGCGTTCCACGATTTGAAGAACCTTGGCATTGAGCTCATAACCGTCTGTATAGCATCGTCTTTGTCCCTGGCTTGGGCGCTCATCCCGAGGAAAGCTGGAAGTCTGCAAAGACCGGATTCAATTGGGCAAGCGACAAGGAAGGAATCGCTCGAGACTTCCCTAATGCTCGAATCCTCCTTTACATGTATGAGTCGGCATGGGTAGGGCCTTTTAAAGTGAAGCAATATATTCGCAACCTTGCTCACACTCTACTGGAAGGCTTGAATGCCGAAAGAGAAGTTGGACTCCTTCAGATTATCTGAGGCTCTTAGGACAATGTCTGACTGATACAATTGCAATAGGCCCTGGGCTTAACGAGGCCAATCGTTCTTATTGGACACAGCATGGGTGGTTTGGTCATTGCCAAGGTCTGAACTTTTCCCTTCCCCGTCACTTCCATTAAGGCGTCATTGAGCTAACGAGAATATCAGGCCGTGTGCATGGCCGAGTCACGGCAAGAACTTTTCCCTCAAATGTTTGAAGACATTGCTGGTTGTGCGCTGTTCGGCACTCCATTTGACGGCGCTGACGCTGCCCCCGTGGCTGCGATGCTTGCCTATGTTGGAGAAAGGTTCGATAAGACTGTCAACTCGAAGCTTTTGGAGTTTATGGCGCGCGGTAATGAGGGACTGAGTGAGCTTAAAGAAGACTTTGTTCGGATGGCCATGAAGCTCAATCCCAGGATATCTCTCTACGGCTTCTGGGAGGAACAACCAACAACATTTTCGGATCTGTCTGGGGTACCCGAGTTCATCCGAAAGCTTCAGATCCCACTTCCGAAGCAGTTTGCTCAGTTTGTGACCAAGGAGTCTGCGATCCTGAGCGGTAATATGGAGTCGATGGGCTTGGCTGCTAACCATCGTGATTTGGTCAAGTTTGAGAGCTCCAAAGACGAACGATATGCCTTGGTCCGAGGTCCTTTGAAGAGACTCATCCATGGCGCCCACCTGGTGGTTAAGAATCGACGCCAGTCCACACGACACAGTGACAGAGAGTTGGTGAAGAAGGTTATGGATGCACTTGACGGCGCACAAGTGTCCCGAAAGAGGAGAAGCATTAAAATCGCACCGTCATCATGGATTCCAGAAGAGCCAGAATACGTTGAATGGCTGGCAAAATTCGATGCCAATGTTCGTCCCCCGTTTCTGAAGCGAGGCGATTGCTTGTGGATTCGAGGTCCAGAGGGCAGAGGCAAAACCAGCGCATCTCTGGCTGCTGTAGAAGGCATTGAGGAGATGATCAAGACGGACAAAAACACCGCACCCATTCTCCTTGCATACTTCTTCTGCGATGGCGTGGCCGACTATGATACAGCCGAGGAGCTGCTCAAGTCTCTTGTTCGGCAGCTCATTGACCAGCAAGAGTCACTAGCCTCGCACGCGAAGCTGCCGCTAAGAAGGAAGGGAAAAGACGACTCAAAGGGGCAGTTTCAACTGACGGTGGAGAATCTGTGGCAGCTTCTTCAAGACATTCTCGGAGATGTAAGCCTCTCTGGAACCAGAGTATACTTTGTTTTGAACAACCTCGAAGCCCTCCAGCAAGATTCAGATTCGACAAAGACACTCATAGATCTCATTGGTCTGGAGATTGACAATATGAACAACGGACGGCGTGTCATGGTCAGATGGCTCATCACTAGTGGACAACTCTGGAGTATTGGAGAGGCCCTCAAAGGAGACCCTGTTCGATTGATCGACCTTGAAGACGAGAAGTACGAGGATCGGGTTCAATCTGAGCTTCGAAAGCATGCTCACGACAAGGTTTCGGATCTTGTTGAACGAAGAAAGTACAGCAAGGCACTGGCATATTATGCAGGTAGCCTGATCGGACGACGAGCTCAAAACACCCAATGGATCGACATCACCATCATTCAACTTGAACAACTCCCTCAGCACGACAGCGACCTTCGGGTTCGACATCACCTGGAGCTTGTTCCCCAGAACCTCGACGAACTCCTGACTGCCGCGTGGCGTCGCGTTTTTGAACTGAATCGTGGGGATGTCGATGAAATCAAGGAGATGCTGCGAGTTCTGGTCCTCACTTACGAAGATCCAACAGAAGACGAGCTTCGACTCCTTACTGGCTTGTACTCTACCGAAGAGGAGAGAGCGGAGCTTGACAAGCTGGTCGAGAAGTGTAAACCGTTGCTAATTATCCAACGATTGAGCAAGACGGAAACCAAGGTTTGCTTTATACAAAGCGTGGTGAAGACACATCTTCTTGAGAACGCCTACAAGCTGTTGGGACTATCAGATGAGGATATCAAGCTGCAGCACGGGATGCTAGGGTTCCGTGCATTCACTCACATCATGGAGATTTTCGACTTTCCAGCTACTGAAACAAAAGATGAAGATGACCAGACTGAAAAGGATAACGATGCAGACCAGGAAGGAAACGACGGTAGCGATGATGGCGATGAAACGGACGATGAGAACGAAGAAGGAGAGGAAGAAACAGATGACAATTCCGAGAACGGTGATGATGAAGAATCAGAGTCTTCTTCAGACGAATGGGAATCCGAGGATGAGGAAAGTGAAGACGAGGATGCTGAAGCTCCAATGCTTAGAGACACGATTTTGGACTTGCCCTACGCAGTGAGGTACTGGCTGTTGCATGCTAGCAATGCGACAGCCGAACTCGCCGAAGCCCTGAGCACGGAGACAGAGTTCTGGAAACGGGACTCCATCATTCGACGGCGCTGGCTGACCGAGTATAACCGACTCACAGACGATTTCAAGTACTACGAGCGGTATGAACTATCGGGACTTCATATCGCTGCCGCAATTGGGTTCAGACAGCTCGTTGTTGCTCTGATGAAGAATGGGTATGAAGATGAGAAGGACCTGAGAGACTCGGATTATTTCACACCAGTAAGTCATCCTCATTCGATGTGCTGCGAACACTTAGTATTTGTGGAAAGAACAGTCGTGCTGATCTGCTTTGTTTGGACTTGCAGCTTCACTTCGCAGCCAAGTTTGGACAGTCTGACATCATTGAAGAATTACTGAACAAGGGCGCTTCCATCGATGACGGCGCCGAAGGCGGATACATGACCCCATTGCATATGGCTGCCGCTGAGGGAAACGTCAAGGCTATGAAGAAACTGCTGCAGAGAGGCGCAAACCCGAATGCGGACTGCGGAGCGTATGGAGGAGTAATCAACGCGGCTATCGAGTCCGGCAATTGTGAAGCCGTAACGCTCTTGGTCGAGAGGAACGTTTCGTTGGTTGCTAGCGAGCCAAGAGAAAACGACGCGACGCAAGAAGATACCCAAGAGGAGGATGAGGAAGATGATGAAGCCTCAGATGACGGCAATTCTGACGACGAGAGCGATGAGGATGAAGACGATGAAAACGATGACGATTACGAGGCCATTCGGTCACCTCTAGCTCTTGCAGCCTCTCGCTCAGATTTGACCATGTTCGAGTTCCTGCTTGAAAAATACTCCGACAAACTTCCACTGGCCGAGTTCGACACTGCGCTCGTTCAGGCCGCGCAAGCTGGGCGTTTGGAGTCTTTCAAACGACTGTTCAGCTCATACAAACACAGCAACGAAGCTTTCCAAGACTCGCTCAATCAGGCAGCAAGAGAGAAGAACTGGGATATCGTAGCCCTGCTCCTTGAAGAGCGTCCGGATCTGAACTGCGACAAGGCCTTTTTGTACGCTGCCAAGGGGGATGACGAGGAAGAAGAGATCAAAATTATGGAAGCCATGTGGGAATATTCGCATGGCTCAATCTCTCCGCAAGCGTTGGATGATTCATTGTACAAGGCTACGGATTACGAGAATGAGGATACTGTACAGCTTATTCTCAGGTTTGGAGCAAATGCTGATGCGACTGGCACAAAGTAAGTCACATAAGCCCCAAGCAATCTTCGTATCGGAGGGGTGCTAACAATGACCACTTTGCAGATACGGCAATGCCTTGACAGCTGCAGCGTACGACGGCACAATTGACATCGTCACCATTCTTCTGGACCATCATGCAAACGTCAATTCTCCCGACGGGTGGGCTCTGCAGACTGCGGCGGCAGAGGGCCACAGAGACGTTGTCGAGCTTCTCTTGGAGCGTGGGGCTGACGTCAATGCCTTTACGACAAATGAGCGCATGCCACAGGGAACTGCTTTGCAGGCTGCTGTCGAGGCTTGCAACTACGATATTGTCGATCTCCTGCTTGAACATGGCGCCGACCCCGACCGGGGAAGTGGTGAACTCACGTGTCCCATTATCGCTGCGGCGTCAAAGGGCGAGAAGGAGATTCTTGAACGCTTGATTGAGGCCAAAGCAAATGTAGACGTATTCGGCGGTCCGTACGATTCAGCTCCGTTGACCTACGCGGCCATGTATCTTCCGCAGTCATCCCTTCGTTTGCTCCTCGACGCTGGTGCAGATATCGATCTTGCCGACAAAGACGGGGACACAGCGCTTATCCTAGCTACATGGTACGAAGACGTCGAGTCTGTCGAGTTTCTGCTTGAACGAGGCGCAAACGTTCTGCACCGGAACAATGCAGGCATGAACGCGCTACAGCTGGCGCTTGACAAGGAGAAGCCAGCCTGTGTCAAGGTCCTCGTCGATCACGTATCTGCAATTATGGAAGCGATCAGGGTCGCCATGGAATCGGGCGATGCGGCTGTTACCGCTGTGGTTCGCAGCGTGGAGAGCCGTAAACAAGGTCTTGAATACGACGAGGCGCATGTTTCTGAGAACGGAGGCACAGAGAAGAGCGGACAGGCTTCTCCGGTTGAGACGGTGGAAACCCAGAGCAGTGCGACTCTGTTCGAGAGTCCTGGTCAAGAACATGTCAGCCAGGACTTTGGAGGAGAACAACAACCTGCTTTCAGCAGTCAGTATTCTGGCCAGGTCATAGGTATTCCAGCAGAGTTACCACAACACCAGGGTAATAGCTGGGGTCACACCACAGGCTCGTCTGCGTGGAAACCTTTTGACCCTTCCCAAGTTGGGCCACCTATTGGTGAGTCTCAAGGCTTCACCAATCAGGTCCAACACCCATGGAAACAGGCCGACACACCACCGCAGATCAACGAGTACAGAACATCTTATCTTCCCCAGGGCAACAACTATCCGAGCCCTCCTCCAGGTTCAGGCGGTATCAGACGAAAACCGATAACCAGTCCGACACCAGGTCTCCCACCGCAGCAAGCCCCCATGCCATATGCTCAGCAGGCGGATCCTTCGACAGGACGAATGTCGCAAACATACCAAGCACCAAGCCCGTACCGACCACAACAGCCAAGTTACATTGGAGGACCAGCACAGTATGCGAGCCCGCCTGGGCCTGGGCTGCAACAGAATCAGTACCGTGCCTATCAACCGCAGAATCAGCAGGGCGAAGACGGGTTTTCGTCTCAGCAGCAGGCTCAACGGCAGTCGAACCAATGGCCGTATTCTAATCCCGGTACGGATCCCAGGTTCCAATGATGTAGATGAGGAAATCGCACAATGCATGGAAGAGAATCGACGACGTTTGGGGCGAGGTGTTGGGACTCACGGGGCAGAGGCACTGTTTGGTGACAATTACTGATGTACCGCTGTTATATATCATAAGAACACAGATAATAAACCCATAGTGTTGAATCTCTTGGATTATTTCATTATAAGCCAGTCTCCCAGCCAAAATATCGTGACGGGTTCCGAGAGAAACACGCGCAGTTGCCACGTGACCACCGTTGTAAACGTCTTGTTGAAATGCAAATCAACGTCAAGTGGCTTCGATGTCCGTAAATTGCTGAATTATGCTGGACTTGTCTGAGATCTTCGCAGCAAGCATCAAGTCACTCCAAATTTATGAATACTCTCCCTGAGGGTCGATCGCTCGCAAGTTGTCCCATTGGCATTGTTTAGGTGCCAAGGAGGTGTAGCTACCGCCTGTTACTTTCGTTTCATGTAAGACGAAGAGAACGAAATGCATGAGTTGAGCTCGCTGTCAATGAATCATTGTTCAAGATCTTTATGGAACTCAATGTGACGCGTCATGTTGGCGTGGAAGGAAACAAACGGCAAGGTGCTCCTTAGAGGAGCGCGACAAACGGGGTTTGTTTACATTACTGGAGGTCTGAAAGGAGAAAGATCGCACTTGATCGTGAAGTAGAGATATACTTCAGCTTATTTCGAGTAACGTTGAAGATGTCAAGTCGAATGGAAAGATTCCCTTAGTTTCGTCTTTCACAGTAAAAGAGTTGGCGTTTGGAATACGACTTACAACCAGAACACAACCAGGCACAGGTAGTCATCATTCAGAAATCATAGCATAGCTGCACATAAGAGAGAGTTCAATGGAATACAAGAATGTCGTTTCTTTCAAGAGGAATGTTACAGATGATGGTGATGTGAAACAACTGCCAATATCTCGCAATAGAACATCCAACCCAACAGACTTGAACAACTTGGAGAATTGCCAGCACGCAAATTTTCCTCTCGAAGCATCTTGGCGTCCTTCTGTTCCTTCAAGACCAACAAACACTCAGAGATCTCGCGTCAGTAACTCGTCCCTGACGCGTCCCTGAACAGAACGTACCGGGCTAAGGAACAGCTCTCAGGCAGCCAGCCTCAGAGGTCAGAACCACAGCAACCAAGCAGATTGCTTGCTACCGACGAACAGCTGTGTGCAGCTGCAAACCAGCTGGCTCCAAATCATGTACCAAGTAGCTTTTTATGGCTTATATCATTTCCTCGCACGCAGCCCGCTTCCCACGTTTCTTTTCTTCCTTACACCTCAACCTCAGCCTGAGTTCACGACAAGCTCAGCAGTTTTGGTGTCATCTTGACTTCGTTTTTTGCACAAAAGCCATCAAACAATCATCATATCTTTCTTGATCTCATCAACTGAATCCCTCGTCATCATGGGGATCATCATTCCCATCGTCGGGGCGCTTCTGAGCCCTCTGCTCATCGTCGCGTTCGGAGGCCCTCTCTTCATCTGCAGCATCAACTTTGCGGATCTTCAGTTTCAGCTTCCTTGGACTCTCTACCTCTTTGGATCTGTGCCTCCCATCAACAACGTCAAGTCTCTCTTCTGGCCTTGCACCTTCTTGGCTATCTTCTTTCTTCGATATGCCCGACTCTTTGGACACATGTACGGATATTGGCGATACAAACCTACCTACCACTACACTTCCAACCTCAACGGTCGTGACGCCACCGTCATCGTCCCAACTGTCGACCCTCACAACTCTGAATTCAAGGCTTGCATTCTCAGCATCCTTGACAACAACCCAGTCGCGATCCTCGTGGTCACCGTTGGAGCTCAGCTCCGTTCCGACTGTCTGCAAGTCCTCAACTCTCTTCGTCAACAAACAAACAACTACGACACCGAGATCAAAGTCGCCGCCATCTCTCAACCCAGCAAGCGCCGACAAGTTGCTCACGCAATGTCTCAAGTCAAAACCCCCTTTACCATCATGGCTGACGACCATGTTGTCTGGCCCAACGACACACTCATCAGAGCTCTTCTCGCACCCTTCACAAACAAATCTGTCGGCATCGTCGCAACCAAGAAGCATGTCATCCGCACTACACCTGGTGAATGGTCCTAGGATTCCATCATCAACTTCATTGCTTGCAACTACCTTCAACGCCACAACTGGGAGCTCCGAGCCAACAACGCCATCGACGGTGGAGTCTTTGTCGTCTCTGGCCGCACAGCTGCCTACCGCACTGAATTCCTCATGTCAAAGGGACTTCTCGAGCACTACCAAAATGAAAACTTCTTCTTTGGGCTCTTTGGTGGTAATCGTGGACTTGGACCGGATGATGACAACTTTCTCACTCGAGAAGCCATGAAGAGAGGTTGGCTCATCCGCTTCCAAGACACCGAACATGCAACAATCAAAACATCTCTCGGCGAGTGGCCCAAGTTCCGCGGTCAACTCCTTCGATGGGCCAGAACCACCATCCGAAGCAACCCTGTCATGTTGCGAAACCCCAACTTTGTCATCCGGTATCCTTGGAGCGCCATCATGGTCTACCTGCCTGGCATCACCAACTTTGCCTTGCTTTGGGACTTTGCGCTCGTCTTCTCTCTTATCAAATGCGAGGGTGTAAAGACTATGGCCATCATCCGCCTCATCTCTTGGATCTTCTGGACCAAGTTGATCAAGATCATGCCTCACTTTGCACGATACCCTTCCGACTTCCCACTCGCCATCTGCCAGATCGCCTTTGCCTACATCCACAGCTTCATCAAGCTCTGGGCCGTCCTCACTTTCTGGGACTGCGACTGGTCTGGCAGAAACCTCGACGAAGTCAACGCAAATTCAAACAATGCTCTCGACACCTCATTCTACCTTGTCGAGGCTTACGACCAAGACAACGAAAGCATTGAGATGTAAGCTTGACGGGACGATGGCTGCTTGTTTGTCACAATCTTCTACCAAAAAACATCAGACAGACTTGCCAAAGCCATCGACATGCCAGACAATTTCTTTCTTGACTTGTCTGAAAGCCACAGGTTTTAACAGCTCGACCGACAAAGAGCTTGTTATCAACACAACCGCAACATGCTGCGAACTTCGGCATTAGCGGCAATGGTCACTTTGACCAGTTCAACACAACAACACCCCGCAAACTTCAACATCGGTGATGGTCTCCGAGACCAATAATCACACAGATCTGTCAGACTTCAACTACAACTACAAGTCTTAAGCGTCACCGTTGCGCAGTGTACAGAACTACCGGTGTTTTGCAGGGATGGAAATTGGGAATGGACTGGGAACGGATTGGAAATCACCTCGAAAAATAGAGGCTGATCGGATTTGGGGGATTATTTCGTGAGTAGATAGCTCTGAATAAAACAGGCGTTTACTCTCGTTCTTGCTTTGCTCTGTTGAGCATCTCTAAGTGATATAAACCATGCGTAGTACCTGACTGTGAAATGATATCATGCACCCATTGCCCTCGAGGACGCATGACTGCTTTGAAAGGCTTGGGCATTGCCACGAAGCCCTCGGTGCAGTCCATGTCATCCACCTTGTGCCTCTCTCCCGTAGACTCGTTGATAATTCCTGCTTCAACGTCGAATGCCCAGAGCATCCGCGCCATCTGAATGAACAACTGGTTACGTGCAATGATTCGCCCTGTACAAATCCGACGACCAAACCCAAAGCCTGTCTGTGGCAGATCCTTGAGCGCGGTTGTGTTGCAGCCGCCGGCGTCGATGACGGGCTCTTTATCTGCTGCGTCTTTGGCAAGCCACCGATCAGGCTTGAACGCGTCCACATCTTCTCCAAAGGCAGACTCGTCTCGGGTGATGGCAAAGGCATTAGGAAGAATGATGGAGTTGGCTGGGATGCGATGGCCCAAGTAATTGTCTTCCGTCTTAGTGTAATGAGGAACTCCGCCTACGACCACTGGACGCCAGCGCAGCGTTTCGCAGGCTATCGTATGAGTTAGTGAGAAGTGATTGCACATTATACTTAGCAAGGACTCACCAATAGCATCAATAAAGGCCAGCTTTGGACGATCTTCGAATGCTGGTAACCGCCCCCGGCCAACCACTTCGTCGAGAAGCTGCTGCGCCTTGCCAACCCAGCCGGAACCACTCGTGATCCAAGCTACAATGAACCAGTCCAGAGCAACCGTAGAAGTATCCAAGCCAGCGTCAGTAAGAATTCCAAGATCAAACGCCAGCTCTACCTTGGGCATGTCCTTGGCCCCAGATGTGTCCTTCAAGTACTTGCTAAAGTTCCATCCCTCGCTACTCAAGCCCCTGTCCAAGTTACCGACATGAAGCTGCCTTTCGAGCTCATACAGCTCTTCAGCTTCCTTCTTCCAAGGAGCAAGAAATCTGGGGAGATGATTGAGGGACGGGAATGAGTCAACAATGTAGGCGCCCATCTGCCCAGTTCTGGAAAACTCTGCCTGCACCCGCTTTGCGTCCTCGAGTTCCTTCTCGTAACCGGTTTGCAGCCGATAGCCGTAATTGAGACAGTAAATAGTGCTTGCCATGGCACGTTCAAAGTGGTGGTGAAAATTGACGCCCCATTCGCCGTACTTTTTGTACTCCTCTAAAACGTCAAAGAGAAGCTGCCTGGACTCCATGTCCTGAAGTGGACGATACGTCGCCGCCGAACGCTGGGTGAGCAGCGGCTGTTCCATACGCTGATGGAGTTTGTACCTCTCGTCGTATTGCCTTAGAAGCATGTGCATGCCTTTTGTGACAAGCTCTCCTGACATGACCATACGAGGCCGATCAGAGTATCGAGCACTCCGACGGTTTAGGAGATCGTGGGCAGCTTGATGGGTGGAGAGGACGATCATTGGTTGACCACCCATGCTCAGATGCATCACCGGACCATACTTCTTGCTCCAATGGTAAAGATGAAGCCATTGAAGACTTTTGGGCAACTGATGGAGGTTCCCAATCAGAGGCGCTGGCTTTGGCCCTGGGGGAAGAGGGTCTGCTGTACTTTTAAGCAGAGAGTTGGATAAGCGACTGATGAGGATCGCGCCCAACAGTCCGACGCAGGCATAAGTAATAGTCGAGAGCATTTTGGAAAGGAACGGCAATTTATTTGAAAAGGGATTGGGGATAGAGCTTCTTCATATGCCAGCCATCTTCCTCATTTTGTCCTTTAAGGCCAAGCAACCCTGGCCCATCAGCCCACATGTTTGTCACTTGAGTCTAAACGCACTACGGAGGAATTTTACAGTTAGATAATGATGAATGAATACTACATGAGCCCACTAGGGCGGTGTGATGCTTATTCTTGCTCCTCTGGGCCATTTCATGAGATGCAAGTGGAGCTTAGGGTAGGATTGGGTCAAAGTCTGTTCTACCGTATACGTACGTAGTATGGCGTTGTGTTTCAAGTCAGGGACTTGGTCATCACGGGAGGAAACACAAAAGCCGGATACGACTTCTCGGCGTGAGAAGCGAGTACCGAGAAACATCCTATTCGAGTAAGCCAGCTCTGAGCTATAAATCTCAAGTAATGCCTGGGATTCGAGTGACATCGCCAGTCGCGGTTTGGGTTCCAGCCCACCATTCTGATACATCCGCCTCCTAGATATAAGACATAGGCGAGCTATCCGCCACTCCAGCGGATCCGCAGGAGCTTGGACTACGAGTGCGTTAGTGTATAGCAACGTCAGCATCGTTTCC
Organism: Rugonectria rugulosa; assembly: GCA_023509875.1. Taxonomy (NCBI): domain Eukaryota; kingdom Fungi; phylum Ascomycota; class Sordariomycetes; order Hypocreales; family Nectriaceae; genus Rugonectria; species Rugonectria rugulosa. The sequence continues at coordinate 36,528 of JALNIO010001026.1, forward strand.
TCGAATATCAGTGGTCTATTTGACGGCTATGGATACACGATAGGTCGAACCAGGGAATGCCGAGCAGGCCAGCCTGGTCAACAGCAGGTACAAGTAGACCTTAGCTGCTTCCCTATGGCGCATATACCTCCTTACCACGTACGCTGTATGAGCTATGCTGACGACTGCTTCCTATATCGTCATCATCTGACTACATACAGTAGATAGCTTAGGTCTACGCGGCCCGTTCCGGCTGTATGCCACGCTGATCATGTTGCTTAGGACGCTAAGAAACGATCACGAAGTTTTGATTGGTGTAATTGTACGATGTTGAGCAGCCTGGACTGCCGACATGCCTAGGGAAAGGCCATTCCATTTATTAACTAACTAGATAAATCATGACGAACTGAGCTGGAGGAACCTTCACAAAACAGCCAAAACTTACTGGCTAAAATGTGGGATCAAAGTCCAAAAACTCCTCCTCCATCATTCCCATAATAGATTTGTTCCCGGTAAACCAGTCCTCCAATCGCGGAGGCTGGTTTATCGGTACGTAACCCTGTACAGAGTCGCCACCTGGCATGGCACTCTCTGCCGGCCGCTGCTCGGCTATGAACCCCAATTGAGAAAGGTACGCGTCAAAGTCGTTTCCAATCATCACCATGTCATGGTCCTGCTGTGACTGCGCCTTGGCCTCGACGTAAAGTTCTGCGACTTGGTGAAGAACCTTGCAGAGCCGTTGGAACTTGTCGATGGCGGGTGACATGGATAGAACAGGCTGTAGGCTTGCTGCGAACCGGTCGAGCCGTTCGAGATCTTGGGTGTTGGAAGTTTCAATAACGTGACAAAATAGAACAGTGAATGGCGTAAATGGAGCGTAGAGGATGGTCCTATGAAACATCAGTGACGTGTGTTCAGCCAGAGGAGAGGACGTACCAATGAAGATATCCCAACGTCGAATAACGACTATCCGAAGTAAGCTTCATGCATTCTTCGTGGCACTTGAACGCCATTCTTGCTGCTTCGATACATTCGACATTAAAAGTGCTGGGAAAACCCGGTGCACTGGGTATTGCTCGATATATCAGAGTGAGAGATGATAGATGACTGACTTGCCCCGACTTGAGAATCATGTCGAGTGACATGGAACGCCTTTGCTGTGATTTTCCCTGCTCGGGAGTTGCATGCTCCACGGCCTCGTTGTCCTGCTTGACTGATGATGATACTTCTTCCAACACCTGCCACTGCGTCTTCATCTTCTCTACCAGGAGCTGCGCCGTCCGAAGCTGCTCATCGGGCTGCCGAGTCATGGCTGCAGGGCTGTACAGCTTTTCATAGACCTCGCCCAAGACGCTGCCCGTCTTGATCCAAGCGTTCAACATTTTCTTCCATGAGTCTGTCAAGTGAATGTTCCCAAAGCGGCGCTTTGTTGAGACATCCCAGTCTTGGATGACAGAATTGCGACCGAAACGTAGGGAGAGGCTTTTGTCCATCATGTAGCAGAACCAGAAGATGGAGGACTTTGTGTCGTTTTCTTCGTTTTCGGTATCTTCGAGTCGGTGCCAGCCGAGTGTCTGACACATGGCGGCTGCGGCGCTGTTGAGTTGGTAACCGAGTGTGAATTTGGAGGTCTCGACTGAGTAGGTAGCCTGTCAACTTGTAAGTGCGAAGCAAGTAACTCGCATTTAGACTACTCACGCCAAGCAATAGAGCTTCTATCATTTCCTTGCTGGGTTGCTGTAGAAGCGGCAAGTTGGAGAGGGCAGTCTCTAGGTTGTCGCGACACAAAAAGTGATACTTGATGTGATCCTCGTTCTGGCCCTCCTTCACGACGGCCTTCTCTTGAAAAAGATAGTAGAGTCCTGCGTTGACGATGGCAAATATGGCAACACTATAGTCCTCGGTGGCAAAATAGACCTTTTGGCAACACCCAACAAAATATTTGATCGTGATGAAAGAACAGCTCGTGATAAATGCCATCGGTGGGGTGGCTTGCTGTGTTAGCTACTCTATGCCAACTTTAGGAACAGTCCTCACTTACCCTGAATCTCTCGTAATAATCGCAAAACGACTTCTGCTGGTGGCATCGGAAGCTGGCTAATGTCACCATTAGGCACGGGCTTCTGGTGCGTGAACATGGTCTCGTGCGAAACACCCTTGCGTTTTTGCATTTGGACAATCTGCTTGAGAGAAGCCAGAGCGTTCTGAATATCGGGATTGTGTTGCTGGCTTAGCGGTGTGCCTGTTACAGCTTGTTCGAGAAACTCTCCAGCGGAGATGGCCTGGGCAGTCATCGAGGAGGAGCCCTCGAATGCATTTTCGTTGTACATGGGAGAGGATGATCTTTTGACCGAGTTCGACACGATGCCACTGGAGTGCACATGGCTTGGTATAGATGCTGGACTGGAGACATCTTCGCGGCCGAGGTACGTCGTAATTTTGTTGAGTTTCTCTTCAATTCCTGTGAGGCGAACTGCTAGGTGATCAATCTTACGGTCGCTGCACCATGTATGATTAGTTAATGTTGACGGTGTGCAGACTCAAATGATATGTGAACTTACTATTGGTTCGAAACCATGGCCCTCTGCCTGACCTCCCGGGGCTTTGCGCCTGAGCCAGTCACTCTACATTCTCTGTTGGTTGCCCGACAGTTGGAGCATGGAAGGTCCTTGTCCTTGTCACAGCGTATCTGGAGATGGGCTTAGAAAAGGCTGAGAAAATAGGACAAGAAGAGGAAATTTAACCTTTCGAGAGCGACATTGGTCACACTGCCATAAGGAAAGAAAGATGTGAATGATTAGCCTTGCAGAGGAAATATGAGCTTACTGGGATCGAACATTGGACCTACAGCTCTTCTAAGCCCTTCGGGGCTTTCCGGCGCCGCCTCAAACATGGGAGAAAACGTTGAGTGACGAAACCAGAGAAACAAGCTCGCAGGGGTCCCGACACAGAGGGAAGCCTGTCGAATAAAGAAGTCACAGCAGAAACTTAATAAGATGCAAGTATGTAAGAGAGACTATGGCTCCGGGCCTCCGATTGCTGATGGAGGTTAACTTTGATCAAGGGAGGTCGAGAAATGGTGGCTCGGTATGCCGGAGCTCCGGGGCTCCGATTGGTCAAGTTGAAAAGATGCGGGTCCCGCGGTACGTATAGAACGGCTGGCGTTTGCCGTTGACCCACCCCGAATGTCCTCACTCCGGAGCCCCGGAGCCCCGAAGCCTGCGTAACTCAACAAGGGGGAAACCACAATTTCCGCTCTCCAGGCAATCGGATGACAGTTCCTCTTCTCTATAAAGGAGGATCTTTTTCTCGCCCTTGTTTGAAAGTGTCCATTTCGAAGCTCAACACACTCCTTTTCTTCACACGGGCTCTGAACTACACCACTCTTTACGAACAATACTTGCAGCAATGGGCCAAGAAGCGGCCAGTCATGAGAAGCGGCCAGAGACTGCTGAAGATGGAGATGCAATCCTCTCAGCACCCTCGGAAGCTGCCACTGCACCTGATGAAGCCTCGGGTGGGGGTTATTTTGTAAGTGTATTGTCTTGGTTTCTTCGGAGACTGTCCCCCTTTTCCTTATTGACGTCTGATAGCGAGCCTTCACATACAATGATAACATTGGATGGATCTCAACCTCTGTTGCTGTTGTGTGCATGGTTGCCTCTGGTGTCTTGCTTCCCTTGATGAACTTGGTCTTTGGGAGCTTTGTTACTGTGTTCAATGGTTTCAGTACCGGCGAGAAAACACCAGAAGAATTCCGAGGCAGCATCAATCATTATACGTAAGTCGAGCCGAAGAAGAAACCTTCTTTGTCTAACCTCAAGTTAGGCTCTACTTTGTGTATCTTTTCGTGGCGAAACTGGTCCTTGTCTACATCTGGACGGTAAACACAACCCCAATCTACCTCAGGATCATTATACTAACTCCTCTCCCTCCTCTAGACCATCGTTTCGATCAACGCCATTCGCGTCACCCGTTCCCTCCGCATCGACTTTCTCAAGCAAATCCTTCGACAAGAAATCGGGTACTTTGACTCCTCCGAACCGGGCGCCGTGTCGACCAACCTCAATACCGGCGGCAATTTGGTCAACCAGGGGATATCCGAAAAGTTTGGTCTATCCGTGCAAGCCGCGACCACCTTCTTCGCATCCTTTGTGGTTGCCTTCGCCGTTCAGTGGAAGCTGACACTCATAACCCTCTGCATTGTCCCTTTTATGCTGATCGTCATATCAATCTGTGTTGCCATCGACGCCAAGATTGAGAATAAGCTTCTGGCAACATGGGGAGAGGCCGACAAGTTGGCAGAGGAGGTGTTTGCCAGCATCAAAAACGTGCATGCGTTCTGGGCATACCCAAAGCTATCTCGGAAGTTTGGAGACGTTTCAGATCATGCTAGGATGCTGGGGAAGAAGAAGCCGCCCATCTATGCTGTCATGTTCTGTATCCAGTTCTTTTGCATTTACGCAGGATACGCTCTCGCGTTCTGGCAAGGTATCCGCATGTATCACAGTGGTGAGATTGCAGAGCCGGGCGACGTTGTTACGTATGTTTTGTTTTACATTCAGGACTGAATTGATCACAGCTAACACTCATTATACAGCGTCATTCTGGCTGTCGTTCTTGCCGCGCAGGGGTTGACTCAAATAGCCCCTCAGATCATGATCGTATCCAAAGCTTCCGCCGCGGCAGAGGACATGTTCAAAACAATTGACCGCAAGTCCAAGATCGATTCCCTCTCTTCAGATGGACTCAAGCCATCAGAGTGCTACGGAGATATCGAATTTCGCAATGTCGAGTTTGCCTACCCATCTCGGCCAAATGTTCAAGTCCTCAAAGGTCTCAATCTAATAATCCCTGCGAACAAGACGACTGCTATTGTAGGACCAAGCGGATCTGGAAAGAGTACTATTGTCGGGTTGCTCGAGAGATGGTTTTCGCCCTCCAATGGAACCATTACTCTCGACGGGCAGAACATTGACGATCTCAACATACAGTGGTTAAGAACAAACATTCGGCTTGTTCAGCAGGTACGTTGCCACATTCGTTCACGTTGCTATACTTTCGAGCACTCAACTAACCTGAAATAGGAGCCAGTGTTGTTCAATGGCACAATCTTTCAGAATGTTGCCTATGGGTTATCAGGCACGCTGCAGTCAGAGCTCCCATATGAGGAAAAGTACAAGCTCGTCGAAGAAGCTTGCAAAGCAGCCTATGCCTTCGAGTTCATTGAGAAGCTTCCCAAGGTAATTCTTTCGTTACTCATCACTAGAATTTGCACTGAAACAGATAGGGCTTCGAGACGCAAATCGGTCAACGAGGCGCGATGCTTTCAGGTGGTCAAAAGCAACGCCTAGCTATCGCCAGGAGCATCATTTCAAACCCTCGAGTTCTCTTGCTAGATGAAGCCACCAGCGCCCTGGATGCTAACTCGGAACGCATTGTCCAAAAGGCACTCAACAATATTGCCTTGGAACGTACCGTGGTTGTCATTGCGCATCGACTGTCAACCATTCGTCACGCAGACAACATTGTGGTCATGTCTCAGGGATCAATTCTGGAGCAGGGAACACACGATGAACTCATTGAACTGGGTGCTGCCTATTCTCGACTGGTCGAAGCACAGGACCTCGGCCAAGAAAATCAAGACGACGTGACTGAAGAGACAGGCAACGACATCACTGACAATAGGGTAACAGTCAAAAGTATAGCTACGTTTGATTCTGAGGATAGTCAGACCCAAACGGCGACCGCTGCTGCCGTCAACTACAACCTGCTCAAGTCGTTGGCCATCATAATCAGAGAGCAAAAGCGTCTCTGGGTTCCGTTTGGCATTCTCGCTGTTGCAGCCTCTCTTGCAGGTATGTCTTATTGTCTTCTCGACAGTCGTATAAAGACAAGCGTACTCATCCTTCTAGGTGGATCAAACCCTGCTCTGGCAGTTCTCTTCTCGCGAGTTCTCGATGCTTTCGCCCTGACTGGCCATGCCATGCTTCACCGCGGTAATTTCTACGCCCTCATGTTCTTCGTCATGGCTCTGGCCAACCTCGTCGTCTACTCCGTTCTCGGTTGGATGTCCACTATCATCTCCCAGGAGATTATGGCCTTTTATCGACACGATCTTTTCAACAGCCTACTCCGACAGCATATGACCTTCTTCGATGACCCTGATAATACAACCGGCGCTCTGGTGTCGCGACTGGCAAGCGAGCCCACGGCACTTCAAGACTTGCTCTCCTCCAACATCGCCCTGATCCTGACCATCATCGTGAATCTCATTTCGAGCTGTATACTCGCCATTTCGTACGGTTGGAAGTTGGGTCTTGTGCTCACCTTTGGTGCTTTGCCCCCTCTGGTTGCAGCCGGATACGTTCGCATCCGCCTCGAGTTCAAACTAGACGATGAAGCAGCATCCCGATTCGCCAACAGCGCCGGCATTGCATCCGAGGCCATCATGGCCATTAGGACTGTCGCTTCTCTGGCTCTCGAGCACGAAATCTTGGCGCGGTACGAAGAGAGTCTCCAATTCATCGCAAAGACCTCTGTGATGAGCCTCGTACGCAGCATGTTCTGGTACTCCCTCAGCCAGTCCATGTCCTTCCTGGCCATGGCTCTTGGCTTTTGGTACGGTGGTCGCTTGATCTCTTTTGGGGAGTACACTCCTCGCCAATTCTATACAGCCTTCATTGCAGTCATTTTTGCGGGAGAAGCTGCCGCGGCTCTCTTTACCTATACCTCGAGCATCACACAAGCCACTGGAGCAGCGAATTATGTGTTTAATTTGCGAAAGCAAGTTCCAACCGATATGAGAGATGACTTTCCTCCAGGAGGAGGCGCCGGTGATGACCAAGGAGCGCCTAAGATAGGCGTCAAGGACTTGGTGTTTGCTTATCCGCGTCGACCTGGTATCAAGGTTCTCCAAGAAGTTTCCTTGAATATTCAACCTGGGCAATTCGTCGCCTTTGTGGGTGCTTCTGGGTGTGGCAAAACAACCATTCTTAGCCTCCTAGAACGGTTCTACGAGCCAACCAGTGGTGGCATCTTTCTCAACGGTGTCAATACGCACTCTAGTCACCTGGGACAGCACCGAAGACACATAGCGTTGGTGCAGCAGGAACCTATCTTGTACCAGGGATCGCTTCGCGAGAATATTTCGCTGGGACTGGAAGAATCCCCTGATACCAAGATTTCTGACGAGAGGATCCTTGAAGCATGCCGTCAGGCCAACATTGACACGTTCGTTCTCTCACTTCCCGACGGTTTGGCTACGCTTTGCGGGCCCCAGGGTGCCCAATTTTCCGGAGGCCAGCGCCAACGTATTGCCATTGCACGAGCCTTGATCCGGGAACCCCGGCTACTGCTGTTGGACGAAGCTACATCGAGTCTTGACAGCGAATCAGAAAGAGTAGTGCAGGCAGCTCTGGATGCCGCAGCAAAGGGGCAGGGCAGGGAGGGAAGAAAACGAACAACTGTAGCGGTTGCACATCGCCTCTCCACTGTCAAAGGCGCGGACGTCATTATTATCTTTTCTGAGGGTCGTATTATTGAGGTAGGAAGCCCGAAGGAGCTCTTAGATAAGCGAGGTGTGTATTATCGCATGTGCCTAGGACAATCACTACTCTGAGTTGGTCAGATACCTTATTTACCTAGGTAGGTAGCTGGAGATCTTTCCATGATCGTTTGGCCCTCTATTACGACATCTTCCTCTGCCTGCCGTTAGCCAACTGCCTGACTCATATTCGTTAGTTCTGCTCGCAAGATACTTCCGCCCTGGCGAAAGAAGTAGGAGCTGAGCAGAAGCAAACGTGGAACGTGAAACTTCTGTAGAAAGAAGACACGTAAAGATAGAACCTACCGCTTCAGCATAACAAAATACATAAAAGCGAAATTCAGCACCATGTCTGACCTTCAACATTATTTGTTTCTACAAAACTAACAATCATCAGCCAGAGGCGGTTTTTGAAGCGCATTACTGTAGTACTGTCCTGGAAGCCGCCATTCCTTGGTGACTCCTCCGATCAGCTTAACCGAAACGTACAACGGAGCAGCCTGAATCAAGATTATGGGTGACGCCTGACTTCTTCATAGCTGCCTTATCATTGTGCATACGGTTTGTCTTGACTAGTCAACCTGTCTCGTTCCGCGTGAAACAATATTCCACTTGACTGCCAAGCGACCTATGCGGCACGGGTCGGTCTGCCTAATGACGATTCAACACTGACAAATGATGAACTCAGCCACATCCGGCCCCGAGCGGATGCAGGTCTCGCAGTCATTTCATTACGAAATGAGAACTGACTGTTCACATCTCGAGAACACCGCCTATGATCGCCACACTCTGGGGCTACGGGGCGGCCAAGCTGGACGGAGATGAGATGTTCACCGGAATGTTTCCCAGACACTTGAAAGCTGAGATTTCCTACTCCGTACAAGTGGCGGCTACAAAGGATCAAGCGACCCTGGTTTGAGGCTCCCCAAGTAGCTGTTCAAGCTGCCAAGCTTAGACGGTAAAGGCTGGCGTGGTCTCCGCACGGCAGCTGCTGTAGAAAGTCGTTCGTCCTGCAATCTCAACTCAACAAAGGATATTTCCGAAATAGCCTTAATGGTTGACAAGATGAGAAATATCGGAGAGATGGAGGAGGCAATTGATCTGCCCGCCGAAAAGAAAATGACGGTCCGCCCTCCAGACTCCTTTGGCTGGAGGAGAATCATGGCTCACATTCACCTATCAGATGCTCCTAATGTTGGCTTCAAGACAGACGATGTTGTGGAATTTGATAAACTCCTATGCATCATGGACCTCTTTGTTTATATGAGGTCTGTATATATCCCAACAATGATAGTCCATTGGTAACATAAATGCGGTGCCTCAGGGGCTTTGAGCTGGAAGAAGCCATTCTCTCGGACTTTTCGACACTACATCGGATCCAAAGTAATAAGAGGGCTTTCAATTCCTAGCACCTTGTCGTAAGGCTAATGGCAGACCTTGTCGATTTTGCAGATGAAGATGAGACGGGGGAGCCCGACGTTGGGATAGCCAGGTTTGAGTTGGGGAATACCTCACGAGTAAAGAGGTTTACCATTATTGATTTAGCTGGCTTTGCCGAGGTGATGTGCCTGGACGACGAAGATGTGGCATTGAGTGAGTGGCTTCCCAGAACTGGGCGCAGTCGGCATTTCTGTTTGTGATGCCAAAAACGGACCCGCCTCTCGCGCACTTCCTCGTGCAGTACACCTCGAATCTAAGTCTGGAATCCGCAGCCCTCACTCAACGTCAGAAACTCGGCTCTGGTCATGTAAATGGATTTTGTTGTACTTGAGCTTTGTCTCCGAGTTCCGAGTTGAGTGGTCTGTTATTTCGGCAGAGAGGCAGATATCTATCCCATTTACTCGCGGTCCTCCCACACATTTCTGATGTTTATTTACTATTTCTACTCAGCAACATGGCTTTTCCCAAGTGTCCTTCAAACACTTCATACTGCATCTCGCAGGCTCGGTGCAGGCTCTGCCAGTTTGAATTAGTCGACGACGAGAATGTTGTCGCAGGTATGTTCTGCCTTTACCAGTACGAGCCCTACTAAATCTCATTTCAGCTCTCGGGGACGATTACGTTTCATGCGAGTTCACGTTTCGACAATGCGATCCTACTTCTGACGACGACTTCGACAATAAAATTCACATGTGCCTCCAAAAGCAATGTCACTATGGTGATAAGCATGCAGTGTTATGCCACAGCCGTTGCTACCGAATCCGTTCCTACGACATTACTCCAAGATTCCTCGATGCCACTCATTATACCTTTACGCCGTCGGCAGATCAAGAACGTCAGCGGTTCGACTACATTCAACATTGCCTCTCCGATCGACTGAGATGGTTAACTGACTGGACTCGCCATCTTCCATCCGAACTGTGCATCATGCATCAAGATTGCTGCTCATCTTGCTCCAGAGTGTGCTACCGTCACAGCCGAGGCTCAAGTGCATCAAAGCTCCGATGTCAGGGGTAATGTCCTCGACCTATCGCAAGATGTGTACGCATCGTACTTGAAAATTGATGGCATCTATTATGTCCAGAGTTTGCGGAACAAGCCTCGGCATGACAAATTAACGGTTCGTGTGGCTCCAGCTGGTCTTGTTAAACAGGACAACAGAGTCACCTTTGAAAGAGGTGTAAACATTTTCGTTGCAGAGGACCATGTTGGCGTTCGTCGAGTGGTGTTTGTCCCATGTAGCAAGCTGGAACAGTGGTGTCACAATTACCCAAACATACCGGGTGCCTGGTGGAAATGTATACATTCGATGCATCTTCCTTCTATTTTCATCAAAAGCGATGTCTGTTAGTGGTTTTCCCTTACAATTACCTGAGGCTAATACAATAGTAGGGTCTGAAGATGCGAGGCATCAAGGGTATGCTTCAAGATCCCCTCAGTCCACTCGCTCGCATTGGTTGGCAAGTTCCAGTCTCATCAGCACCAGCCTTTATCGACGTCTTGACACCGCTTGAGACCCCACGAGAGTATTCGGACGGACTTCGAATGCGACTTTTCGATTTCAACAACCACAACATTGATGGATACTAAATACTATCAGATGGAACAAGTGTTCTAGCTATTATGGCTCACAAACAAGGGGAGAAAATCGATGCGAAGCGTTTCCAAGGTGCAGGTCTCCAACATCCGCTTTGGTTGTACATGCCCATTCAACAAGGCGAGTATATCACTGATGTCTGTCGGCGGGCTCGACATTGCGGTTTCAAGGAGGAAGTCATTGGGATAACGGTAAGAGACGCCCCAACTCTTCATTTCCCCTGATAAGCTGACATCTTTGTTTTAGCTTTCCACAAGCCAAGGAAGGACAGTGGTCTTTGGACACTATGGACAAGAATACTGTGACATTCAACGCCTTGTCAAGCTGCCGCCGCGTCCATGTCGTTTACATTTTAACGAGATAGATCGCTTCATAGGCACGGATAGAATCAGTTTGCTTGCTGTTGAACATGATCTTGTCAGTCCCGTCACCAACAGCACGGATTCCTTGCCGACGCTACCAGTTCCCATATCGCCATGTCCATACACACAAAGCAATGAGCTATGGTGGTACTCGCGTTGCTCCATGCAAGCTGTAGCCCAAGTCTCTCTTTGTGTCAACATATCTGAGCAACATCAACCAGTCATAGGCATGCTTCTGTTCTATACCAACGGTCGTCGTGAATCAGTCGGCCAAGTGCGCCTCGACTGGATGGTAAAGTCTATCACGATTGGTGATATGGATAAAATTTACATTCAGGGCAAGGGAACAAAGAAGTCTTCGCGATACGTGGCAGCTGTTACAACGCGAATGCCAACGGGTGAAGAAGAGGGCAAATGGCTTGAGGTTTCTCGGAATCATACGCTGGAATGGTGGTTCTCATCTGAGCA
>JALNIO010001027.1:0-14062 GCA_023509875.1 Rugonectria rugulosa
ATAAATTAAAATAACTAAATTTAATTTAAGAAGGATATTAACTTATAGCCTCACTCACGTTCGTTAACAGCCTCTCCACCGTGCTTCTTTATACACATTGCGGTAAATGAAAGTTTCAATGGAATGCCATCTTGGAAATGAGTCGTATTCCATTCAAATCGAGAAATTTTTGTCCGGTCAGTGCATTTATCATGCTACATGGCATCAACCGTTCACTGGTCTTGTTCGTCATGTATGCGCCGTAACGAATTTCAGCCCTATTCTATACAACAAACCCAACCCAGCCCTGCATTTCATCTTGATGCTCCAGTTGAAACTCGAACTTGACATAGCACCAACCCCAAGTTCTTGAGGGTGACAAATGATATGCAAATATGAGACATGCCTACAGACACAATCTGCATCTTACATGCTTGCAATAATAACATTCAAAAAAGAGACCGCATTCTATAGTCTTACAAGTAGGGCAAATCCATTCGAGCAAGCAGTCGTTGGCCTTCATCATCCACGAGTGCTCAGTTTCCGGCCTCGAAGCACAGGCGCCGTGCGCTTGTGGAGTAGTCGTACTCAAGGCCGTTTCACCTGGCGACGGTAGGTACGGAATATAAGAGCCATCTCCTTGGTTGTGTTCTGCACAATTATGTATTTTGTATGAGATGATATTCATGGCTTATACGCCAGAGCCCCGTGCCTTGACCGCTTAAAGGTATCTCACCGGATACCCAGTACTACAGAAAGCAGGGGGTCATTGATATAAATACCAACCCTCTGGCAATGTACCGAAATATTAAGCCACGATATGTGCGCCTTGCTTTCTATGTGGTCCAAATTAAGGTACTTTTCTGATTGATGCCTAGAATGGGAGGAAGGCATCATAGTTCCCCGATTCCGAGGCTTGAGTATGGACATTGTGCCTAAGCTGTATAGTACCGGACATTAACGACGGGATTCAGTCTCTTACTCCTGCAAGATATATCTGTATTATGTAGTGTGATCGACTCCAGTAATTGAGCCATTATTAGCCGTTGATCTTTGACCAACTACGGGCTCTTGCGACCGTCATAGGACAGTATGAGTATGACCCGACCGTCTTTTATACAACGATAGCCCTAGACGTATCCGTCACCAACGCACCTTGATCATAATCTCCTAGTCCTCGAACTTCCCTTCCTTTTGATCTCACTTGATAGTCTTCTTCGGCCTGGCAGAATCAACTGGGATAGTAGACTCCAGAAGATTGAGCGTAGACATTTCTGCCGTCACAGCTACGAAAGACATAGAGGTGGTTCCTCCCATTCTGGATAGGCTGGCCAAGGAAAATTGGTCTTTAAAGTCGGCTTGTGAATAAGGGCGAAAGGGGCCTCTTTCCCTGGCTCCAATTCTTAGTTAAAACCTTGAAAACACCAGTGGCAAAGCTTTCTGTACACAGCCCCAGACCAAGGTAATATTGTTTCTATGTCCAGCAACTATTCGAGACGGTAGACAGCGTTGCTAGAGTATACTAGCTGATGAATAAAGGAGTAAATTGCAATATTGCTTTAAACTCATATCTCCACTCCTTGCTCATTTATTAACGTACGCTAGGTACCTAAGTACCTAGTTAATTATACGTAAGTCCATACGTCTAGAAGCAATAATCAAAACTAGGATTAAAAAGGACTCGGCAATGCAGTAAGATAAATGAGCTGCGTTGGTACTTATCTCTATGCTTGCTTTTCTTTTGTTTCTTTTCTTCCTTCCTTTCTCGGAAGAAGAGAGAGAGAACTATCAGAACGAAGGAACTTTAATCACTGTGCAACAATTTCCTGCTATGTACATTGACGGTTTGGATATTCCCAGTAAAAGCCAAATGGGATGCATATCTGTTCTTCCGGCTTCGAAGAGCATCTTGAGACGCACCTTCTTAGGCCGAGTTCTCATTCTTAGTTATCTTAATGTGCCGCTCGTAAAAACGGAGCATCTAGTTCGGATCAATAAGGAAACATACAAGCTGCTGAGATACAAAAAGGATTAACTACCTTTTGAGGACACTTGCCGTAAATAGTATGTGTCTTATGTTTGGTCCTCGCGCCATTTGCCCATGCAAGATGAATGACCAACTCGCCATCCCTGTCGACGTCACACGCATCAATTATCACCGCCTCCTTCTCCCATGCTCCCAAAGGAGGGTCCCAATTCTTCAGGGCTGTCGAAGTATTATCGGCAACATGCGCTTTTTTTCTCTTGGAACAGCCTCGCTGTTGAGGTGGTCCTTTGGAGACTCGTGTCCGCTTTGCCGCTGCATTCGATTGCTTGATGATTGCGTCTCTTCCCCCAAACTTCCTATAATACTTATCGAGCATATGGTACCCTGATATGCTAAAGGAATTAAGTTGATAAGGCATCCACGGTACAACAGTAACGTTTGGTACATACGTAAGATTGTCTTCTGGTTCCCATGTATGGTCCTTTTCATTTTCAAAGCCCTCCCACTTGACCCTCAAAAGAATAAGTCCCTGAATGAAAGGTCAATGCGGTGTGCAGCTCGACTAGGCATGATATGCTAACATTTTCATCAACGTAGTGGTCTTGAATCTCCTTAACCTCGTAACTGGAACATGTGAGGATCGAATGGGGTTCGTGGCGGTCAGGAAGCTCACATGTCATTCTGAGCGGGGCTTTTCATCTTGGCCAAGCCGACTCGCTTGATGAGAAAACTTTGATCATATGTATGCCGTCTTTCAAGTGCTCTTTCTAGGTCAGTCGTCACCCCTGTGCGGTACTGTAGAGAAGCTTGTCCTGGAAGATATCTGAAATCTTTATATCGGTCTGGAAAGATCTTAATGTCCTGGTTCTGTTGCTGATGGCACCCAAAAACTCCGTTCTCGGATTCACAAGCGAGTCAGGCTTGAACGCTCCGCAAGGCCGATCAATGGGTATCCCACGCATTGGTTCGTCGCGCCGAGCGTCCACTGTCATTGTTTGGACGTATCGTTCTTACATGCATGAACATGTAGATTGGATGTATGTGCATAGGGAAGGCGTATTGGCTCATTTTGATTCGACTGGCAATATGGCTGTTATCGTCCAAGCACAGCGGATTGTAGCGTGCACAGACACGGCTGTCGCCGAAAGAAAGCCAACTTGGTGCATGATCAACCGGCCATTTTTCTTTCTTTAGCTAGCCTGACTGGCTCTCTTATTACGTACTGAAGAAAGAATAAATGAAAGCCGATTACGCTGGGGAGAACATACTGTACCTCACGGGTCCTGCACGCTAATCTACTTCAAGTTCGTTTCCTCTTTCTTCTCCTTCTATCTCTATTGACTGACTGAATCTCGTTTGATGGCATGTGATAGCCCTCCTTGAAGTTCATTTCCCCAAGTAGTCGCTATCCTATCTTCAGTAGCTGAAATACCATCTGTGAGCTCGAGGTTGTGGAACTTCGTGGGTACATGTATGCCCACCGCAAACGTAGTCACCACTCACACCACTCCCCAAGCTCGGTGCCCATTTCTGACCATCCGAAGCGTTATTGACCTCAGCAAGATTTGTCTCCACCCTTGTCTAGTCGGCTCATGCAGCAAGTGCTCCATCGTCTCTTCCTATTGTCTACAGTCGTATGTATCCGATTCTACAGCACCAACTTTGTACAGATAAGTGTTGACTCTCGCGAGAAAACTTCCGATTCAAGCCCTTGAGTGTATCGTACAATCTGCGAGCACTTCTTCCCGGTAACAATGATATTCGGGACTGGTGGTACAGGCACAAAAAATAGGCCAACGTCCCGGCCAAACCGTAATCTAATAAGAAGCATTATCTCAGCTTAATCAATAATATCATCAGAATGAGCTCTACAACTAATCCATCCCTTAGGTATCTAATATTAATACTAGATCATTATAACTGATAAAAGTACCGGTACAGTATCTGAGACGAGAAAAGAATGATTCTCAAAAAGTAAAGTTCAACTACAGGCCAAGATGTTAGCACAATACCACGGCTTCCTCACACTATACCCTACCCCTGGAGATCATACCTTACTGCATGCCCGAATATCTTGGCTAAGCTTTGCCTTTACTTCGCATTTCCCACATGTGTGAAGGTCACGGCGTCTTGAACAGCCCCCAGAGTGATCAGATCACCCTCTGATATGTTTGTCGGCTTCTCCAATTGAACCTTGCCCGTTCAGTACTCCAGATGGCCCAAAATGGGGAAGACGACAAAGAAAAGGCAAAAGTGTGTTAAGACGTCTCTATGCTGGAATCATCCTTGCCTCGCGGATAAGCTCATCGAGATGAGCAGAAGGGGGGACCGAAAGTGACTGAGAAAAGTGTCCTCCGATACTGTAGCAACAACTATCTAAATAAATAACACTCCACCAATGTATACTGAAGTTAAAATGTGAACCAGACTCAGGGATACTAGCCACTATCCGGAGGCCAATGATCAGTGGTTGTTGGTCGATCTCTGGGGGAACACATCTACAATGTCAGCCGTACGGCAACCTCAATTTCGTACGTTCTTACTTACTTCTCCTTGAAACAGACACGGGCTCCTATTGAACTAACATATCTGGCCCCCCTCTGTTTGCATATAATCGAGGTGGATGTGTGTACGTGTGTTTTTCGTCCGATGGCCGCGAGGCTCGTGAGGTCCATATTGGGGCACAAGACGTGCTGGTCCAGTAATGGAGGCGGATCTGTTCCAGAAAGGCGTTCTGCAGGTACGTGTTATGTACTGGTGGCAATGTTGTTGTCTTTGTGTAGCAGTGGCACGCAGATCCTCGCGATTGAAACATGAGAGTTGCTATCCTCCTCCCGAAGGGAGGTTGTCAATGTGGTTAGGTAGCCAAGTCCGGACCCAACGCTTGTGCCTGTCCGTAAATACAAACAGGCCCATATTTAAGCTACACCTGTCGTGGCCATTATCCATTCGTCAACTTCCCTTCTTATTTAAGACCTCCACTTTCCCCTTACTCCAAGAGGCCTACCTATCTATCGATACACATCCACCACCGGCTATTGCGTGCTTTTGTCCCATATCTACCTACACCTTTACTCAGGACTCTTGGTCTATAATTGCTGTCCTATAACCTTGTTAGGGGGTTTTATCGTCCTCGTGGAACAGTCAACCTCAGCGAATACTTACCTTAATCCACTTAAACTCGAGTTTATGTCGCAATAGACATCAAACCCATGCCTGAGACTGCGGAAATCTTAACTGCCGTTCCGCGTAACTTGAGGGCAGATTTCTCTGCAGATTCTTCCCTTTAGCGATCATTTTTGCCGCATAAACCCCCCTCTGGATCAACTTCTGAAGGCTATAGGATGAAGTTGGAAGGCAAGTTTCCAGAATTTCCATGTATAATTTAGTGAATCCATAGCTAATTATGCTATATTCCTCTGTCTCGTTCCCCCTGGTTCGTCCAATAGCACTGGAAGATTAGGCCTACCTCGTTTCAATGAGCTTATCCAGGGCGTGAAGGCTCTTGCTCAATCCAATCGACAGATCAACCACTGGACTCTTTCGTCGACTCTCCCCATTCCGACTACGAGTGATTTATTCCAGCAGAACCCCGCTCCGGTCCAATCATGGCGTCGTACTTTCGAGGATCCCCTAATGGAACGTTTCTCTTCGAGAAAGGGAACTGACGTTAGCTTGGGTCAATATGCGTTTGTTTCCAACTATCGTCGTCCATCCCTACAGAGCCATGCTGGTGCCAGTGACTACTACGGGTGCAGCCTGAGCAGCCCTCCTCATCACATCCCAGACCCCGATCCCAATCCCCCTTTTAAAGGCGAAAACAAACACATCATCCAGAAGTATACAACCGAGCAGGGTGACTTCATCATCTACGCATGGCATGATAAGAAGATGGCGTGGCAGCGTATCAAGGAGGAATTTGCAAGACGCTTTGGCAAAACGCCTGAACGAACTGTCCCGGGTCTTCAAGCATGGTATTATCGCATGAACCAGCGTATCCCGATCTGGGATGATGATGGCTGGTTAGTATTTGAGAATGAAGACGACCTCGAGCCGAAACATATCCCGATCAAATGTCGAGAGCGTGGCCAGCAAGTTAAACCCAATCAGCCTCTTGGACTCGCCCAGCGCTACCCCGAGCGTGCGGTGACCTACGATTGGGTTGATAAAAAAACCAAGCAAAGGGCTCGTGACTGGGGTAAGTATGCATCTTACCTGCTCAGGGTGTGCTGGATCTAACTTTGAAAAAGCGACCAAACGTGCTATACAGTACAAACAGCGACGAGAACGGCAACAGCAACGAGAATGGCAACAAGGAGGGAAACAACAGCGGCGATGTAAACGAAGAAACAGGGGTCATCGATGATTGGGATTCTGAAAAAGAAAAGCTCATATTCAATGAGAGGAGTGGTTCTGCTCTGAAGCCTAAGGCAAAGCCCCCACCACGTACTTGCTATCGGCTAGCCCACCAATATTCTTATGACCAAATGTGAACTGAGACGATGCAAACCATCAATGAGTTAACCTGCACATCTATAAGTGTTTCCATCATGGCCACTATTTTCTCTTTTATCTATTCATGGTCATTACTCACCCTAAGGATGAGAACGAAATGGAAAAAATAAACGAGAGGCATGGAACATTTCTGCTGCCAAACCCCAAGGTCTCATCTCGCGAGTTGAGAATACGGCATTGGTCGGTGGTGACACTCAGGCATTAGGAAGGGTGTTCCCAGCGCTGTTCTTCTATTGCATTGAGGAATCTACAGCTTGTGGGTTTGAGATATGGCTCTCTCGGATCGATCACCTATCGGTCGAAGACAGCTTTTTACCCACTCAATCATTTGCTATAAATGAGAATTCCTTTTACTCCATGGTCTCGAAGCCCAGATGGAAGAGTTCAGAGATGTTTAATGAATGCCTTCACCTAGATCTGACGAAGGACAGGAATGGCTACGCTTAGATAATTCGGAGATCGGTTACCGATAACCTGCTTGCTACAAAGGGCCATTGAAGGCGTAAGGACACTATATGGCGATCTCTATCATATTGCGATATCTCCACTAAGCCCCAAGTAGGACACGATCTATAGACTATTTTTCCTTTTGATAGGAGAACGACGTCATGGAGCGAGTCTAAGCTGGTTCATGTGAATAATCTGATATAATTCCAGGGTTGGCTAAATGTTGACATGAAACACGGATGAGTCCATGGGTAGGCACCCACATGTCCGGGGGAGGTTTCAACATGCCTTCGTGTCATGAATGATTGAACAGTCGTCCTGGCGGTTCAGAGTTACACACAGGCATCTAGGTTTTACTTCAGATATCTCAGAAGATATGCAGGAAGTTCAACTACAGTCGAATCAGACCCTTATCCATTTCTAACTCTAACTTGACAAGTCATCACAATACATGGAACCTTTTAGAACTAATTATATTTCTGACTTTTTAGCTATATTCGTGGCTTTAAGGTCGAAATCCGATTTTTGAAGGGTTCTCTACACCTCATTGTCCAGCGTGCTTCACTCGACCCCACGGGACGGTTGGGGCTCTCTTTAGCTCATAGCTCCGCGATTTGCCCTGGACAAAGCAATCCGGAATAACCCGTGAAGTAGTCGGTGATCATATTGGCATAGTCATCCAGGTCTTGCTCCAGTTCCCATGTTGGCGGCAATCTGTTCCTCCATTTCACGGCCACATAGTTGTTTCCACTACTGGACTCATAGTGCCCTACTATCTTTTCCATTTCCATGGCAGGCAGCTCCATATTCACCAGGGGCCTTTGCTCTGCATCTTGCCATATCCGGATGCCATACCCGTCGTCGAACACCCAGAGCAAGCATTCTGTGTCTACCCAGTCTAGGAATTGCGTATCTCGGTTTTCCGCAAGGACGCCATAAAAAGTCCGACCAGATGCTTGGACGGTGGCAAGTACTTTCTTTACTTTTACTACGGAAGACCAAGCTGTTGTGATCAGCGCGCCATGAACCGAGTTTCTTTCGAAATAGCATGCCATAGTCTTTTTATTTGGAGACGTTGCACTATTTCACTAGTTGTGTAGTCGGTAGTGACTAAAGTGCCTTCGAAATAGCTCCATATCAACATGTTCCGAATCCTGGAGGATGGGGAATGCCCAAGTTATATCCACACGTATACGGCTCTTTGTTGCATTAAGAAGTTCTTGGACTTGAATCTTTTAGTCTCAAAAGAAAAGGCCTATCTTAAGCTCGGTCTTCCAGGGAGCTCTGACCCACAACATACCGATAGTACTCAAAGTATTGACCATGATTACTCATTTAGTTGTAAATAGTACATATTGCGATGCTCTTACGGGTTATATGTACGCAGGAGGCTAATTCAGAACTAGATGATATCTCCAAATTTAGGCCTAGGGCCGAGGCATGAGCTGTCGCATCTCTGAGTCAGACATCATAGTAGGCGAATGGATACGCCTTTCATTTTACGGCCTTTTTGAGCCCTTTTCGTTCAACTGTTCATAGTAGACAATAGCGGCCGCAAAGAATGTTTCCGATCGAATGTCCATGTAGGTACAGTCAAAGGCGGAATGGGTGTCGCTGGATTGACTTAACGATGTCTTGAAGCAGGCTTGTTTGCGGGCACAGACATGAGGCGAGGAGAGAGTAAAAGGCCGTAGACATCCAAGAATGCACCCGCCCAGAGAGTTATCTAGCCGATGCTGCGACACCCATTCCGCCTTCGACTGTAGTCTGGTGGGCACCTGTCATAGCTTAGGAGCCCTCCATAAGCAAACCACTCGCCCCTTTTAGACTTTTAACCCTTGAAGTAACATAAGCCTCCATCTAAAGCTCGAGCAGGGGGGTGGGGTCTGGTGAACATAGAGCATCAAATCAAAGGTGCATTTATCTCCACCTGCTCTATATGATGTAAAAAAACAGCAATTTCCAACTCTACCTGCATACGGCTAATTTGCACTCTGGACATCTCCATTGCGATTACGGAACGGCTGTTGCCACTTAACTGCAGGCAATGCTTCCTTGACCCCTGATACCTAGTATGACCTAGCCACGAGCCCTGACATGTCAGGGATTCAGCTTCGCCTTTGCGGATACGATTGTGCTGTGTTGAAGACTTACACTCGCCTCTTATTCGGCTCAAAGTCCAATGGCTCTACTCGTTGCAAAGCTAACAGCGATTTCGAGGACGATATAGCGACACTTGAGGACTACTGTATGATTACATCAGCCGATATGGAGAGCAATAAAGAGAGAATATTTGAGGTTTAGTAGACTTAGGTCATTTGCAACTGGAAGATGGCTATTGCCAAGCACTGGGGCCATTTCCAGGATCCGTATGTTACGTTAATGGCTGACCCCAACCGTAGATTATTGGAATTAGACGACTTGTCGCATACTCTGAAGACACATAGAAGCCGCCATAGAGTTCAACGTACAATGAAGTGCGAATTCAACGGGTTCTGGAGCTCTCAGAATCAGGCTGATCTCAGCCGTGGAGTTAGTATGTGCTATGAACATGGTGAAACTACGAACAAATTCCGACCAGAGCCGGAAACGGTCCAAAGTCTAAGCACTGCGCTTAGCCCTTTTTCGTCAAAAGTATATTGTCAAGGTACTGATACTAAACCTGCACCCTACTGTAGGTACACGTACCTAATGTACGACGCAGCCTGGGCTGGAGGCAGAACGAAAACTGGGCAGCACATGTATGCATCAGTAATGAGTGCCCTTTCGGCTAAACCAAGTCACCGGGCTTACTGCATTGTACGGTACCAGTTGAAGAACAATAGTGTGAAAGAGAGATACATGTAGGCCAATCTCTTAGAATGGAGGATGGTCACAAGGTATGCATGCTACCGCATAACCGTGAAGGGGATGCAAGGGGAAATTAGTTTTAGAGATTAAGTAGTTGAATGGCGGTGCCACGTCCACGTATGATACCCGCACCCAGTTATCCACGCGAGTCTGTGCTATCCTATCCTCAAAAGGCTGTGCAGTTTGCTACCCATTTGTTTTGCTCCACATTCATGCGGCTTTCTGCATCTTCACAAATCTTGCTTAGCTGATTCACAGTCTCCGTCACCCCTTCCATGACTTGGCAGAGCCATTCCCATTTTTGACGTAAGCCTGCAATTTCCTGTTCTAAGACAATAGCTTGATTCTCCAAAAAATGATGTTCGTCGCTAATATGATGCCGTTTCTGGGCGGGTACCGCTTGAAGAAAACGCTCGAGCTCGAATAAGTCTTCGGAATATGTGCTAGAAGGTGACTCAGCTAGAGAATCCATTTATGTTCGGTAAGGTAGGACTCAAACAACAAAATTGAAAGGTGAGAATCTCAAAAGCAAAACTCTAGGCCACACTCGACACACAGATGTCTATATTAGAAAACCACCGGCCCAGGTGAGGGTTGGTCTGCGGAAAACTTGATCGACGTTCTCTACGCAAAGCGCCCCTTTTATCTGAATGAAATGCCGCTCTCGGCCAATACAGTCCTCCCAAT
Source organism: Rugonectria rugulosa (assembly GCA_023509875.1). Lineage (NCBI taxonomy): Eukaryota > Fungi > Ascomycota > Sordariomycetes > Hypocreales > Nectriaceae > Rugonectria > Rugonectria rugulosa. Next base: position 10,466 of record JALNIO010001027.1, read on the forward strand.
TCATCTCAATATGCATCCCGACATGACCTTCTTTCCTGTGAGCTCTTCGGACATGTCCTGGGTTGGCCGGAATCGTGATCTGAGGATCCGTCAATTAGTTACCGTGCAGGAGCTCGGTGACAAAGCCATATCTGAGCTTTGCCACCTCGCTGCGTTCGCACACGAGAATATAGCGCAGCCCATTGCTCTGTATCATTTGGAAAATAAGCTCTATTTGGTGCATGAATATGTTGAACTGGATTTGTTTGATCTTATACCGCTTTCGGAACCAGAGGCGGCCGGTGTTATGAAACAGGTGAGATTGACGCGGTGAACAGATTAGTCTTGGTCTCTGGTACATTAATGCCATAGACAGGTCATCGGTGCGCTCCAGTATCTGAAACGCAATTCTGTCTCTTGTCTCATTAATTCAATACGTCTTAATCTTGACGGAGCGGTAAAAATAGGTCAGATGACTTGTTCGAAACGAAGCCGAATTATTAACAAGCAATTAGTACTTGATTGGAGCTTTGAGTCCAATGCGGATGTTGCTTACCGGGAAGCCAACGAGGAATACCTAATGGCATATCTGCAAGAGATAATGGAGGCCCTCGGACACGGCTCCCGTCACCGGTCTTCTGAAGCTACAGATTTTCTTGCCTCATGGCATTTACCGGAGGAATCTGTACGTACTGTAACGTCGTGAGAGGAAGAAGTGTACGAAAAAGAAAGAAAAGCGTGGCTAACGTTAGAAGCACCCATTCATCGCAGGCTCACCTGGTCGAGCAACGCTACGACCGGCAGCTCGATTCGCCATCCAGAAGAGACTAGTGAAGATGTGAAATAGTTTTTTTGGCCCATCCGTTCATTCTGGGTTTGGCTATGTTTGTGCTGGATTTGTCCCCAATCTACTTCTATGTAGGCAGGTTTGATCCTACTATATAGAAATCGCCAAGGAAGTATTGAGCTCATTATAATTAGAGAAGTATGCTCGTTCGTATCAAATTTAGCAACATTAAATACTTAGTTCTGTCAGAGCCAGCAGTGCGTTGAGCTCAAGCCCAACGGCTTATGTATCTTGCCTTATTGGTTGGTACTCTGTTCCAGAAAAACAACTATTGACATCTTATAAAGACGTTTGGTTAGATATGATGTGATTTCAACATCACGAGTCTGGCCCATGATTGCTCGAAATTGTTTCTAATAAATTATGTCTGGTCAAGCCATCGGGATGTACGTCCATGTCTTGCTTGCCATATTAAGGCATGAAAAACCCACCCACGGGCCTCCACGACCATGGTTTCTTTTAGAACCTGTTTGTAACGGGTTAGTGTGCTGTGGTTAGCCCGGCAATAGACCTTCCTGGTAGGACGAAAAAGATCAACCAGCTTCTTCACTTATGTAATGATCTGACTTAATCAACTGTTAAACCCAGGTCGCTGGGTTTATGCTGGCAGAGGATCAGGGCGTTAGGGTTCGTTGAGCAGTAACAGGTGACGCTAGTGCTGCGTTCCGTGATAGACAGTCACTAATCAAGGATCGAGGGTGAGTGCCGTAGCGAGAGTCGTATTGAAAGCTGTCTAGTTGTAACTATCTAACGAATATGCGACTTATATCTCGAGCAATCAGTTTCGTAGATCGCTCTTCTAGTGGTGATCCAATACCTTGGAGCGTGATTGAGAAAGTGATACTTCGCTGGGAGCGTCAACCTGATCGTGACCCATTGTCGACTGGTTATTTTATACTACAGGCCAGAGGACAAGGAGGACTCAGGCTACGCCCTGAGTCAGGACCAAAAGGCAAGAAGGGCCAGCTGCAACGGTCAGGTTTCTAACTTGAAAATATAGATCGTAGTTTTATGTTGCCAAGGGGAGCCAGAGGCGTTCCAGTCCGTTGAGCAATATGACGTGGGGTGTTATGTCTGGTAGTTATCGGAATGTGCGCCTTTTAGAATTATAGGTTACAGAACATACTTGTAGGTCTAGAAGGTGTATTATAAAGAGAGGTAATTAAGTTATATTGAAAGCTGTCCTAGCTGCAACTATCTTAAGGTGTAGGGGATACATAACTTATATATCTAAATAAGTGTACTTGGGAGCGAGAGGGCCGATGGCTCGGTGCCTTCGGTCAGGTATCTAGGGGTAGTTTACGCTCTGATATGCCTTATCCTTATTGTTCGCTTCAGTTGGATCACGGTTCCCCGTCTCACGGGCTGGTCGTGCCAGGAGAGGCAGTATGGATTGACACCTCGGTCTTCCTTTGAATTCCGTTCTGTTGTAATGGAAAACCAGACATGCGATTGGCGGAGATTTGGCAGCGCGTCATGGAAGTTTTTGAAACGATGCCCTCACCCCTTTCTTCAACTTGGACTGTTTTCCGTCGAGTGCCTGGATCGGAGTGCTGATTCGCCGAGAAACTCGAGCTTGTGTCGCCCTGTTGTGATTTTGATACAAATAAGCCTAGGAGTGGAGATAATTTTTTTCCTAGGAATGGAATGACCACTGGTGAATTCGTGGTCATGACAGCTACGAATGTTTCGCGTACTGCCCAATGACCTGCCTGTTCCGCACCCTTTAAGGGCTCCTTCATCTAAGTTAGCAGAGATATGAAGGCTTCTGACACACAAGGAAGGAACAGGGAACTTGCCGTCAAGGTCAGAACACACCGTATTACTCCTGCAGCCATGACGAATACTCCACTCAAGAATAGAGCCATCAACCCGAGCCTCTTCATAACTGGAAGTCTCACTGTCCGGAGCATCAGCATTGGGATTGACAGCAGATACGCGTCCGTCATTGCGTTGAGAGTCACTGTCACGAATAAGTTAATCTTAGAAACTGCGGGCTGACAGTAATCTACGGAAATAGTAGTTAGTATGTAGAGCCTCATCCCTTTTCAGGTGAATTCAATTATACTTCCTGGATCTGGCTGGATTTGCCAATTTTGATAAAATGGCCTACATCCCAACAAGATAGCAAGGAGGACAATAATCCAGGTGGCAAGTGTCATCCCAAAGGCTGCATATACTGGCAGTCTGTAGTTTATCAATCCTTTTGTTACCCTCATATAGAATGAACATATCGCTGCTTTTAGTGTCCAGAGGAGCGTAATGTAGACAATCCATCCGGCTACCTGAGTCTTGGAGCCATTGACACGTAGGGAATATTCTGGACTCCCCCTGATCAATGCTTCCCTCTCTTGGATGGACATGCCACTGTTAGCCAAACCCTCCCAGTAGGCTCCAACGGTATAAGCAAGTGCCGTTTCTGCCGAAAACAGTAGCTGAGATGAGAAGAGTTTAGATGAATAAGGTCAATGTTCGACGAGACATGCGACGTACGGCAGCAACGACCATAAGATAGTCATCCATTGCAAGATGTCGAATCTCGGGAGCAGTGACCCTGACGTAAGTGCGGAGGCCAATCATACAAAGGCCAATGCCTAGAAGTGCAAAGAGCTCTGCGGTGAGGGATCCCATTGTGTATAGAAATTTGGTTAAGTGTGGCGTAAGTTTGGAGATGTCCGAGGCCAAGGGATCAGAAAGCTCCAACCAAGATAAAGAACCAGAGAACTGAAAAAAAGGAGGTATGAAAAAGCAGACGCTAGAACTTTGAATAG
>JALNIO010001031.1:0-74722 GCA_023509875.1 Rugonectria rugulosa
TTTTTTTTTCTGGTTGCGTTGATATTCATCAGTCTCATCGGCCGCACTGCCTTGCTCTCGGTCGAACTTCGAGGTATTTTCGTATTTCTCCCCAAATGATATACCTGCTTTCTCCCTCATGGCCATACGACCAGCATGGTGTTTCCCCAACAAGCATCATGGCCGCCCTTCTTCAAAGCCAGAACAAAAATGTTGCTTGGCAACCCATATTACTTTGGTAAAGGCCTGGATACGTCCCATTCCCCCCGGTCATAATCGTAACAAGTACTGTCTGGCGCAGCAAAACTCTAGTTTCCCTGGGGTGCATCATCATCATCAGGTTGGTCGAAGAGGAAGTTGGCGGCGAGCTCTTCGTTCTTGTCGCAGGCGAAATAGGCTTGGATGGCCTGCTCGCGATCGAAACCTAACCGGCAGAGCTGAAGCATAACAGTTAGCAATTGACCTTGACTCATGGAGGCGAAATCCTACTCTCTCGATGGCATCGCGCTCCTCCTCGGTAACAGCAATAGCCTGGGCACCCGGGGGCAAAGGAACATCGTCATCGCCAGCATCCTCGCCGAGAAGTTGAAGGAATTGGTCGGGGTGCGAGGCGATGAGCTGGGCGAGCTGAGGGTTACCGGCGCCGAGTTGCTGCAGGATAGGCTCGAGCATCTGAGGCTGTTGTTGCACAACCTGGCGCAACTGTTGGAATTGGGCGTTGTGTCGAAGGAAGTCCAAGTTGCCCAGATCGACCTCGGGAGGCTCATCACCGCCGGTGGGATCCTCACCAGATGCCCGAGCGCCTTGTTGAGCAGCAAGATCCCAGAGGTTAATCGGTTCAGCTCCCTGAGCAGCTGGCTGGTTGCCAGATGCAGGAGCAGCCGCAGCAGCAGCAGCGGGTTGACGTGCTTCGGGCTGCTGGCTTTGAACATCATCGGGGATACCCTAGTCGCTAAACGTTAGCTACCAATTCATCCAGATGCGCAGGCTTGCCAATGGAGGACTAACTGTAAGGAGATACTCGACGGCGCGATCGGGGTTGTTGAAGGCGGCGCGCATGGCGGCCTCGATGGCAGATCTCTCGAAACCCATAGCCTCCATGTTGGCAATGGCCTCAGTGCGCGCCTGTCCTAGCGCAAGTGTGGGCGTGTCATTGGCGCCGGATCCAACATCGGCAGAGCGCTGGGGAGTGGGCGTCGCGGGTACAGCGGCCTGCTGAGTAGAGGACTGGGAAGGGGGAGCGGGAGCGGCGGGAGTGCTGGTGACTTGTTGAGCAGGCGTCTTGGGAGGAGCAGCAGACTGAGCAGCGGGCGCAGCGGGTTTCGCCTTGGGCTACAAAGATGAGTGTTAGCGAAATGCCGAGGTCGAAGAAGAAGGAATAAAAAAGACGGAAAAAATAATGAGATTGACAATGGGAGATGTATACCTTGTTCACCATGCACACAACAAAGCCCTTCTCCTCAATGTTGTAGGAGCTGACAGGCTCCTCATCCTTTAAGATCTTGCCTGATATCATAGTCAGCGGATCGAGCGCCTATCGGAGACGTTGAGTGGCGAATGGATTCGTACCGGAGTAGATGAGCTTCTGGAGCTTGGGATCCCATCCCTTCTCGGCGGAAATCTTCTCCTTGACGCTGGAGATCTGTTGAGGGCGTCGTTAGTCCGGTGCGGCGGTATCGCGGGGCAAAGACGTGCGCGGGGTGGACGTACCAGCTCTGAGGGCTCGACCTCGAGAGTGAACTTTTGTTGTTTAAGATCCTACAGTTACGAACGGCGAGATTAGCGGACAGTCTTGGGTTGCTATGGGCAGTAAATTGGTGGGAAAAGACGCGGGTTGGAAAGATGGCAACGAGCGGAGAGTCCAGCCTTGTCAGGACGGGCGCAGGTGGTGACGCACCTTGAATGTGACCTTCATGATGGGCGAAAAAGAGCCTGCGAAGCGGGGGGGGGAGGAGACGAAGAGCTGAGCAGAAGTGACGAAAGGTAAGACAGCGAGCCGTATATTGCGTCGGCGGAAGCTGAAGCGGGAGTCGGAATCCGAGATGGAAGGGGAGAGGGAGGTGGAGGAGGAAGGAGGAGAGAGAGGAGGAAGGGCGAGGTGGTTTGGGAGAGGTTTGACTGGCTGAGGCAGAGGCCGTGACGAGGAGAAGGGAATGGGTCGGCAATCCAGGTAGGTAGGTGATGGCGCTTTTGACGTCGGGGTTGGTTGGTTGGATGGGGGAGGGAGGAGGGGCGGCGAGCCACAACCCAGCAAGCACCAGCCACAGCCTAAATCAGAGGTACGGCAACTACCTGTGGTGGTGGTTTGTTCAGTCGCGGGGCAGCAGGGCTGGGCCTTTGTTATCCACCAGAAAGCGGCTGGAGTCTCGTACTCTAGGCAGCAAATAGGCCGACGACGAGCAGTCTGACAATGGATAGAAAGCCAGCAGAAAGCCTAGACTCGGTCGACTGATTGACTGTCTCAACTGCCTGGGAAAAGGCGGGGTAGGCCGCCACACAAGGTGAGACTGACAAGTGATCTCTCTGCCCTTTTACCCTTTTGCTCTCTTTTTGCTTCCCGTCTCTGTCTCTGCTTCTGCGGAGCTCCCAGAGCAAGCTAATTACCAAGCCTATCCCACGTCAATGCACAGGGTAAGATGGAGGGGGGTGTTTGCAGGCCATGCCATTGGCTCAGCCACCTGGAGCTTTCTTCCCCAGGTAAGAAATTTTTGGGGGTCTGAGGTGGCGGTGCAGGTGCCCGCACCAGAGGCGGACACAAATAAACAAGTGCCGTGGATTTCATCCCCAGGCCATTATGCGTCCAATCCTATGTTTTCATGATCAATGTTTTTTGTCACCGACATTTGTGTGCAGTCTTATTTTTGCAGAATGTCCTGCGCGCAACGTACGCTCTCGGCTGCCTGATGCGTCTTTGCCCGCAGTCGCGGTCTGGGCACTTCGGAGGGACGGGAAGACCGGTCTGCAGAAAGACGAATAGGATACAATGGGTGCTTCTACGCGACATGTCATATTGTGACAGCGGCAATTGGCCCGTTTGCGATCCATTGAGTGGTCTACCTGAGGCTGTAGCATCTGGTGATGCTCGACTTACACGTACATGTACGGTGTTCTTTGTACCTTGCTGTGGAATCATGTACTTTACTCAAGAAATATGGGGCGCATCATCAAAAAGAACATCTTATACCCTCACGATTGACACAATGGCTTACCCTCACGGCAATGGATTCCATATCCAGCCACCGCCGCCCTTGACCATCGCTCAGGCATCTTCTCGTAATACCGAAAGTTCATGTCAACAAGTATCATCACCCGAATCCAGTATTTGACACCCTTTACTGTTAATTTTGTTCTTTGATTTGCTCGCTAGGTACTTTTATCTACCATGCCTGAGATACCTGCCTGATCTGGTATCATTCGTTCCCATCATTTCATCTCACGGGGGAGTGTGTTTGTTTGTCGGTAATCATATAAAACGCCTCGCTCGAGTTCCCCCCTGGTATCTCTCCCGTCCTGAAAACCCCCTCTGAAAGAAAAAGAAATATGTCCAATAGAGCCCATCCGTCCACCTGACTGATACCCGATAATCCTGTGTCCTTACTCCGACCCCCCAATGTACAAAAGGAAAACGTTGAACCACTCCTGGGTTCGTGTCGTGATATTACCTGCTGAATTACCCTCCCATGTTGATGAGTAATGAGGTAGTCGTGAATAGTTTCGAGGTGCCCGGCCGCCCTCTACTCGCCCTCAATCTTGCTCCTGCGGCTGTTGTACCCTGCCCAGCTCGATCGAGAGCCTGCACCCAGCACCCAATCCGGAATCGGCGGCGTCACCGTCCGCTCAGACGGGCTCGGTGTCGACTCCGTCTCCGTCTCGTCCTCCTCCCGGATGCTGATACTGCTCTGGTCAGGGGTGTCTGTGCCGCTGAGCGGGCTCGAGAAGATCGGGTTGCTCGACACGCGCGTCTGGTTCAGGGAGCGGACGCTCTGTCGGTGAGTGATGACCTGCCCGGCATTGGGCGAGGCCGTCACGATGGTTCCAGGTGTCGTGACAGGGGGCGGGTCGGGCGAGTCGGATCGGAATAATGGGTGAATGTGCAGCTCGCTCATGGATGGTGGCGGCTGCGGGATAGGGCTCTCCGACCTCCGAGGCGCAGGGCTGTAGCTGCGGCTTCGCGGACGGATTCGAGGGGGTTCATAAGGCATGGAGGAAATGTTGGGGCTTGGGGTCCGACTCTGTGTAGGACTTCCGGGGATTGTCTCGAGGAAGCGGCCGTGCAGCTGCGGAGGCGTGCTCATCTCGAGGACAACTTGACGGTTCTGTGTATCTACCGAGGAGGTGTCCCAGTTATCGAAGCTATCCTCGGTGCTGACACGGCGTGCGCAGGAGTCGAGCGAAGTCGGTCGTCGCGACTCCTTGGTGATGAGTTGAGTCTTGGACGTGATGGGGCGAATGGCTGTCGAAAGAGACGACCTGATTGAGGTCATGGTAGTCATGGTGCCGGACCTTGATCGTTCACCGAACGATGGTGATTGCGAGTTCATGGAATCCAAACGAGGCAATGGCTCGGGGTCAGGGGTCGTCTGGCTGTATCGAACAGCCTTGACCCTGGTGACAGGCGACTTCCGCTCCTCTTCCAGGGAGTGAAGTGACTGGGCCATGTCGGGGGATCGCAAGTAAAGGAAGTGAGCCAAGAGGAAGATGCTCTGAAGGGCGAATGAAATGCCCAGGGCGACTGAAGCGCCGATGAGAAAGGAGTTCTTTTCGGTGCCAGTGATTGTATCATGCTTGTCGACTGCTGCCTTGCTGAGCTGAACAAGAGTGGCAACGCTCGCGACGGCAGCAACCACGATAGCCAGGAGACAGAGGCCCTGATCAATTCCGAGGGACTTTGCCGACCAGTGTCGGATAGCACTGACGGCGTGGGTGGCAACCAGCCATCCAACGCAGATGAAAACGATGGCCTCGACAGCGAGGGACACCTGTGATGATGTCCTGCCGCCGGCCTGGGTAATGTGAGTAGAAAGAACGGCAAGGACTCCGATGATGGCTACGGTTGCAAGGAGAGCCACGGAGCCCAAGGCCACGGGAATCGAACGGCGTATGGCCATTGTCTCGGTTGTGAGTCGAAACGCAGGTTGAGTTGACCAGGTACGCCGGGTTGGGACAGCCGTCCACTCAGTGAATGTCTGTCACGTTCGAACGATGTTAAGAAGCTGCAGTAAAAACTAGTGACTGTTTCTGAAGGATATGCCGTGTAAGCGTCGTGACATTGCAGGTTGGGTTGCTGGTGCACTCCCTCAAGTTTGAGACGCGAAGAGAGTGTGTGTGCCAAGTGAGTACTCGATTGTAGTTGGACAAGACGCCTGAGGCAATGGTCGAGAGTGTTATCGTAGCAACCAAGTCTCTTTCCAGTGTGTAAAGAGATAAAAAGACCGAGTATCTCGACGTCGACAATGTTCAAGTGGTCCGAGGAGAGTGTTTGCAAGTCGCACAGCAAGGATGAAGCGGATAATACGCTTCGGTTACGAGTGGGGAGGGGGGGAAGAGTGTTTGTTATATAAGAAAAGCGAGTGTAAGTGCTCCGAAGCGAGCAAGAAGATAAGAAGAAGCGAGAGACGACGGGTAAAGAGCCCGATGAATAAGTCGAGCAAAGGTCAAGCAAAGGTCAAGCGAAGGTGAAGGGCAAGTGGAAGAGGAAGAGGTTGGGATGAAAAGTTAATATAAAGCAGTGAGGGTGTGGGAACCAACGGAGAGAAACAAGAGGGAAAGAAAACAAGAGGACGAGGTCAGGGCTAGGAAGGACTAGACTAATTAATAAAAAATAAGAAAAGCAAAGACAAAGGACGAAAAGAGGCGAAGCGGGAGAGGAGGAGAAAGAGGTGTGTGTCTGTGTGTCCGAGAGCGTCTGAGTGTCTGAGTGCCTCTCTCTCTGAGGGACGGAGGACGAGGGACGAGGGTGTGGAACACGGGAGATGGGAGTATGATGGAGCACGAGCACGAAAAAGAGAGTCCAAAGCAAGCAGAGAATACTGTAACCATGTCCCATGTCAGTCAGAGGTGTCAGTGTCAGTGCCAGTGCCAGTGTCAAACGAGGGGCCCCTCCTCCTCCTCCTCTCACTCTCACTCTCTGTTGCTCTCTGTACTTGCAGAGAGGAGAGCTCAGTATACATGACCTTTTCCTACACGTCATTTTCGTCTTCTTGTCATCTATCTCTTGATCAACTCATTCTCGCTGTGTGTGTCTCTTGGTCTCTCCCCTCTCTCCGCGTCTCTCACGATAGCAACCACAACCACAACAACATCAACAAAACAACACGCCCTCCACCCGTCCCTCCCTCGCTTCCATCCTCTCTCCCTCCCTCCCTCTCTGCCAAGTTTCCAATCGTAGCGTTTCCCATCGAGTACCGACCCGCCCCGGTAAAAAAAAAGCCCCCGCCCTTTGGCACCCCTGGTTCCTGGTGCCTTTTTTTATGGCCGCGAGCGGAGGCTGCGGAGCGTTGCCCTAAGACAGGGAAGATCCCTGCAAGAGTTCAGCCAGGCCCCGATCTCCGAATGGGTCCTGGTGTCCTGGTACAGCCTGCTACTGCTGGGCCCTTGTGCTGCAAGTCATGGGAGGAGGAGGAGGAGGAGGAAATAAACGGCCACACCTCTTCTTGTTTCTTTTTATCCTTCCCACCAGTGAGTCTCGTATGGGAAGTGGAACCACACTGCGAGGAAGGGGAGGAGGGTACAAAGTACAAGCAGAGCGGAAGAAGGACGAGGACGAGGACAAGGACGAGGAGGGGGAGGTGCGTGCGTAAAACACAACGGCCAACGGCTCGGTCTGAGTGGCCAGGCCATGCCAATATGGCCGTGTCAGATAAGTTGAGGGGGGTGTATATGGTTGGATTTCAACTAGAGACTACTTTCTTTGTTAGTTAGTGAGCGAGACAGCCGGACTGCGAGACAGCCAGACAGAATCCCCTGCCTCTACCTCTCTCTCTCTGTCTCCATGTCCAGTAACTGACCGGTCAACTCCAATGGGCCACAGGCAGACCTACCCCGATGTTGGATCGTTTGCTGCTCTTTGATTGCTGTTGCAGTGTGCTGCCCCAGACCTACCACTGCTGCTACCGTACACTCGCAATGCTCCCACTACTGTTACATGCATCATGCAGCACTCGGCCCGTTGCTGACCTTTTGCAAAGTGGTTATCACGACATCATCATCATCGCTCTTGTCTCTTCTCTCGGTCAAGCCATTCGCCCACCCATCACCCTCCCAACAATGAAACCTCTCGTCATTGCTCCGAGCCCAACAGAGTCCGTCGTCCGAATGAGGGTTGGGAGGAGGGTGGTACTCCGTAGGGGGGGAAAATCCTGCCGGAATGCGGGAAAAGCCATCTCGATATCAGGACCCCAAGCCCTATGGGGGGAGAAAAACCCTTTCATCGTCCCCCCCTCCCATTCAAACCCCTTCATCCAGTCTCGGAGGGCTTTCCATTTCTCCAAAGAGGTCTAGCCAAGCCACTCGGATCCAGACTTGTTCCCTCCTAGCTCCAGGTACAGGGACGGGTCCATCTCGACCATCTCGCCCATCTCCAACTTTCATCTCGTGCTAAATCATTTAACTTAGGTGGTTAGTTAGTTGGCAGCCACGCTGAACCATCATGCTGACGACATGGTGGCCTGGTAACGCACTACTCTGTACGTACTTTGCATGTCCTCTACGACTAACAAAGAAAAAAAGACGACAATAGGTTTGTGGTGCCCTTAGCTTCGGCCCCCATAGCCCTCTTCCCAGCGTCACCTTCTCGTCAAAGAAGGGCCTCCAGAACCGTTGGGCCATGCGGCGGCAAAGGCGTCACGGTTGCTACCACGTTTTATTAGCCCGAACCCTCCCGGGGAAAACGCATCGTCTATCCTATTGTGCCTTGATGTCGCATCGGTTAGAGTTAAAATGAATAAAACAGCAGAGAGTAATAATGGGCAGTCTGGCAGGCTGGCTCATGTTCGCGTAAAGTGCATGCTTCGGCACTCGACACTTTTTTTTCATCTTTTCAGCGCAAGGCTACTCAACCTTCGACCCGGGCCTGAGAACCCGACAGGCACGATGTCACCCTCCATGAGCGGGGGTGAGGAGAAAAGAACAGGAAAAGGCAGAGGAGATTTTAGAGGGGAAAGGCGTTCCCAGGAGATGGAAAATTCTTCCACGACGAGGGGTGCCCTGCCTTTGATCTCCAGCCGATCCGCTTCGATCCTATCCAGTGCTTTTTTTCCAATGTGAACGGGTTGTTATTATTATTAAGTCCTCTACGGAGTAAAACTTGGCTTGATGAGTTGTTTTTTTACCGATTGGCCGGATGAGACAGATGAGCGCAAGGAACAGGACATTCTCGCTTAAGGTACTCCGTAGTGTATATATGTGAAGACAGCCGAGGAGAAGGAAGGATTATTTGGCTTGAAAGGCGCAGTACAGCACACTCCGTACCTACATTTGGTGGGACTCGGCGTTTTTCCCCCATCATCTTTTGCAAAGTACATGTCGCTTGGCATACATGTAGGTATGTAGTATTACATGGCTTGTACGAAGTAGATCCGTTGAATGCCTGACGAAGGGCTGGGCCCCTGCTGCAGGGCTCTGTCGAGGGCCTGCCTGGGTATGATGATGACGAGGGAATGACAATTGGCAGAAGCAACAAGGTCCCCAACAGCTGTACGGAGTAACAGCAGCAGTCTGCCAGGGTTCGTTTGACCAGGTACAGTAATGTGAACTGGTCAATATCGATGCCTCGTTCCAACCACAAAGAGGAAGGGGGAGTGTCCCGGGGGAGAGAAAGGAACAAGCCCTAGGCTGGCCCAACCACGTTGTCTCAAATCGTTTCAAGGCGCATGCCTGCTCCGCATGTTTCATATTTGGAGCCAGCCTGCGTGCATTTTGCATCTTTATTTTGCAGGTAATTTTTCTGTTCCTGGGAGCTTCCTTGTTCGCTACATATTAATGAGAACGTGGGGAAAGACGGAGAGGGAGGGAGACCGAAAGCGAGAGAGGCCGAGAAACAGGCTGCTGGGCATTTGGCCATGGTGGCAATCGTCTGTCCCACGTCTCATGATGCCCTCATGAGCCGACGCATTGGCTTTTGCAGACAAGGCCATGTCGGAGGGTTGGAGGGCTGGAGGTGTTTCAACATGGGATTACAAGCAACTTGGCTGCAAAGGGTCAAAGAGACTGAAATGAACGAGAGAGACAGAGAGAGAGGGAAATTGGATAGCTGCTTCGGGGGTGTGTATTACGGGACCTTGGGTGCTTGGGTACCTACTTACAGTGGTTAGGAGCGCTATAATAAGCCACCTAAGGCACGCTACTGTGCCTAGCACACTGGACTCAGCTGCGCCTTGGAGGGAATCCATCTTGTCAGCAACGAAATGAGATGACAAAGACGGAAGAGGGTCTTCGTCAATGACGTGCATTCACTATCAAGCCCGACCAAACTCTACGTGATAACCTACCTACCGGCCTTACGGCCATCATCCGTCTTTGTAATCCGTGTACGTACAGTCAGCCTCAATTCGAATGGACAAGACGCAGGCAGGCACAGACTGTCCTCTGGTTTGCCCGAGAACCCTTGGACTATTGTCAACCCGCCTCAACTCTTGCGCCACTGCCTGTGCTTTTCTCAATGCAATCACTCTTGCTCGTTGCTCTGAACAATTGGCTTTCCACTGCTGTGCACTTTCATACGAGGCAGCTATTCGAGGTCAAGGTCAACGGTCGAGACATTGGCAGACTTGAATTGGCTTCCGGGTGATTACTGACTGAATCCCCGGATGCTTCTTTCTTCATTGTCTCTCTCTCGCTTCCGCATTCCTCACACCGATCCCCCCAACACCACACACCGCAACATCGTCGGCTACCTGCATTACCTGCCTACTGCACATGCTCACGGCCGTTGGTGGTAATTAATTAATTACAGGTCAGTGCATTCTCATCCTCTCCCCCCAAGGGACATCCCCGGGTGCCCGCCCTGAAATCCCCGGCCTGCAACGCCGCTGCTGCCGCCTGTGCCAGTCAGTCAGGCCCTCGTCACAGCGCAGCTTTGTCTCGCATGCCTCTGGAGTCTCCTTCGCCGAGTCAACGCTAGAAGCCTTCCACGTTTCTTCTATCCCGGGCTCTCCGGGACTGAAGCCTGTTGGCTCTTTCGTTTTCCTGCTGCGTTCGCTGTTTGCTCCTCTGTGGAGAAGAACGAGAAGGTGAATGCTGCTCTCTTACAGTCTTGAAACAAGCAAGTCCGCTCGCCTCCCTCTTCACCCTTGTCAAAACACATGGCAAGGCTCTGCCCTTTTTCTTAATATATTCTCGTCCCTGATCGTCAACAACCTCGTCCTTGATTAGCTCTCACCCTGTCCCCGAGGGAAGGCCCTCCTGGTCGCGCGGCATTTCTATTTCTGCCCGATGCCGGACCTGAATGGCGTCGGATCAGGCTGCCTACTGTCCTTCGTGGTCAATGGCCGTCTTTGTCTCACCACACGAATGCTTGTACAGTAGATGGGCTCAGTCGCGGCTAGACCAGTGAATGCCACAGAGAGAGCGGCACCCAGATCGGCGCTCTAATGAATTGGCTGCACAGTCAGACCCGGTAATGAACAATGCTACCCTCCCTGAAGCAGAGGAAATCAATGGCTGCAGCCACATAATAAAACGTGCGTCCACTCACAACCGCCAGCCTCTGCACTGGTTTGTGAGGAGCCCTTCGCTGTCGTCCGTCTCTCATCTTGAAATCTGCCATGGCCGTTCAGACCTCCCTCCGTCACTCATTCGCTCGTTCACTCCCTCCCATCCAACAAGTCCCTTGACCGTTTTCGACCTTGATCGACAAGGCCACACGATACACCCCGCATCGGAACGTTTTTCCTGCTAATAATAAACTTGGCTGCGGGCGAGAAGCGACACGTCGTACCAGCTAGACTACCGAATACAGGGCTCACGCCATGCGCAATGCAGGCGAAAACACGGGCGAAACCGACGACTTTCATGCCCGTCGACACTGAGCCATCACCTCTGGCCCGGTGCTCACCGAAAGATGCGGTGGATTGTTTCTCTTTGCTGGGCAATCAATGCCTCTGGTCATCAGACGCCTAGTGGCTCTGTCCTTATTAGACAAAAGCTCAATGGACAGATTGGGTAGGCTGCATGTTTGGAGAGCCACCGACATACATGATTACATGGTAGCAGGTATCTGTTTGCTCAGCTCTTGCTTGCCCAACCACCTACTGCGCCCCCCGCATCCTTCAGCTGGGATATCCCCTCCTGCGAGATCGACCACATTGCAGATCCAATGGCCGATACGAACTCTTGTCCTTCCAGCCCTCTCGCTTCCGTTACTGGATGTGTATGTGTGCAGTGGCGTGTACGTGTCTCTGCCACCCAGAGCTACTTTTTTTTTCCCCTCCCGAGAGGGCCACGTATAGTTGTGTTGGTAATTATGGACGAGACCAACATTGTTTCTACCTGAAGATGAAGTTCGTGTTGCTTCGTAGTCGTCGTAGTCGTCGTCTTTTTTTACGGTGACGTGGTCTCGTGTACAGGATTAGAGCCCATGATGACCCCTCTTTCGAGTCTTTTTAGGAGAGGGTGGGCAAGTGACTTCATCGCCAAATCAAGCAAGCAAGCAAACATTCTATTCTTGTTGAGTTTGTTTGTTTGTTTCGAGCTGTCCTCGTGTTTCTTCTCTTCCCTCCCTCTCACTTCCCCCCACGCAACATTTTTTTTTAGCGAACATGGTCATTCACAAGGTCAGAGCCCAAAAAGTCCCGCTCTTGCGTTGACTGGGCGGTCCTTGAAGAGAGACAAACAAGTCGTGGTGGACAAGCGAACCCTTGCCTTGTTTCTCTTCGTTTTGTTTGCGGTTTGGCCTGGATCACCCGAGCGTCGTAGCTTCGACGGGATGGTGTTCAGCAGCGTAGACCTTGTCTTGATAGATTGCCCTGTCGATGAGCCGCTGCAGAAGGAGGGAACGTCCTTGTGGGCTGTGGGAGATTGTGGTTCCTGGTATGGCCGTGAATGGCCCGGTGCACAGATTGAGTTGATGAAGGGCATCTTTTGATATCGTGATTGTGTTTTTGGTGGCTTGGCGTTGTTGTACCTGCAGTGTGTTGCCGGCTTTGATCAACTGAGATATTCGGTAGTAACCCAATTGCATCCAACGATCGCTGGATAATATCACAGAGTGGAAAATAAAATGCACCAGTTCATGCACGACACTTCATTCACAACGACGCAGCTCTTGTTCGTCAACTAGATCCCCTTCCTGCGAGACATCCTGATCTCCTCCAGGGTAGAATATGACATCTCAGGTTGCGACGGCGGCGGCCACACAGATGAGATTGGGCAGCTTGCATGGCGGGAAATCTCGCTTCTGCAGGTTGTTTTAGTGGACTACCTATACTGAAAGACGGGCGTTCAGTTATAGCGCTTGGCCTCCTTGCGGGCTGGTTCATGCGACCCGTTTTCCGGTGAGAATGGCGCGGTGAACCGCCCTTTTACCTCTTCACCAGACACTGAGACAGCAGCATGCAAAGGCGAACGCACACGCCCTCGGCGACTGCGAGTGCGGCTGCGGCTGCGACTTGCTATTACATCAGGCAGGTGGTATATTGGGCCATCACGGTAAATGACGACCTGCGCAAGACAATGCAGATCTGGTTCGAGACCCTCGTAGGACAGCTGAGTGACAAATGATGAAATGTCTCAGGGCCTCCGATTGAGAGACCAAGAATCAATACTTTGTGTACCGCGCGCGCAGTCTGACTGACAATGCATAAACGCATCAAACCGCGCCAATAAGTTGACAAGCTTAACCTCACCTAAAAAAACAAAACAAGAAAAAAAAACAAAAAAACAAACAGAACAAAGAAACCATCCCTCACAACAAAAGCAACCAGGGAACCAAGCCAATCGAGACCGATTGGGATGCGCAATGTCTCAAACCCTCCCTTAGTTACTAAAGTGGCCAGCTCAAACCCCGCAACCAAGACATGCCACCACGGCAAACAGCCCGTCAGACAAAGAAATCGTCGCCTGCACGACCGCCCAGAGACAAGAGAGAGAGAGATCACTCTGTGCAGTACAGTACCTGTTTTGATCTGCCCCTCCCCCGCCCGCTCCTGCGCCGCACGGCTGCCGGGGCCTCTAGACGCGACTATTTGACACTTGTCTGCCTGGCGTCGTGTCTCTGAGATGGCCGAGAGACAAGAGGTTCATTTGATGACAGCATGAACGGGGCCTGGACAGCGCGCTATTGGACCGACTAAACTGTCCCGCGTCCTCACAACGGCACGGGACGGAAGGAGAGAGACCACGAGAGTTTTGTTGCTCTTTTACACGTGGACCAGTGAGGATAAGTGACGAGGAGAATGACTCTCAGGAGGAGGGAAAGGAAAAGGTCAAGTCTTGTCTCATTACGACGACACTATCGTGCTCCGCCTGGTGAACTAGACTTGACTCTCGAGGTAGTGATGAGAGAATGGTGAGATGATCTCGTCAAGTGTCCGTCTCCGATGTACGTCGGGAGGAGAGATCGCCACAGATACGATTGTCACTATTAGCCAGTTATTAGGCAGTTAGTGAGGACAAGGCCTCGTCGTGCAAGTTGCTCAAGGCGACGATGGAGATCTAACCTCCCGACACATGTCTCTCTGACGGAAGCTATAGCAAGACACGCCACGGGAAGCGCGTAAGATCCACGGCGAGTCGATGTTGGATGAGATTAATTCTGTCTGTAGGATTCCATAGTCGACTAGGTGTGTTTGTTGGCCAAGTGGTCGATCCCAAATACTCGTAGAGCAACCCCAACCTGAGAGAGCAAAGTGAGACTGCAAAGGGTTATCCTGATCTTGCTTCAACAAATCCAATCGCCCTTGCTTTCCTTTCTTTTTCTCAGCCTCGCCTCCATTTCGAGTTCAACTATGTACTAAAAAGCCGTGGCTAGGGACGGGCCTCAGGACCAAAATAAAGTCTTTGACATCATTGACTCTAAGATGTCTCTCCCCAGCCTCTCACAATGAACAGCAACCTGAATCTGATAAACACACTCTAGAACAGCCCCGAAGACTCTTGAAAGGTCAACATGACGAAACCCAGAGTCATTTACTGGTTCCGCACCGATCTGCGCCTCCATGACTCCCCAGCTCTGAAAGCCGCCCTGGACCTGGATCCGGATGTGCTGTGGCCCGTCTTCACTTGGGACCCGCACTACGTCTACCGCGCGAGAGGAGGGTTGAACCGATGGCAGTTCTTGTGAGTATTCTCTCACCCTATTTGGTGGTTCTGTGCTGCATAACCTCGATCCTAACGCGTGTCACCAGGTTGGACTGTCAGAATGACTTGTCCGAGTCCATCACGAAACTCAACCCCAAGTCAAAGCTGTTCGTCTTGAGAGAGGCGCCTCAGACCCTCTTCCCCAAGCTCTTCAAGGCCTGGAACGTGACGCACCTGGTCTTTGAGAAAGATACAGACTCGTACGCCCGTGACCGCGACAGCGTCGTCGCCCAGGCCGCCAAAGATGCCGGCGTGAAAGTCATCGTCCGCTCGGGAAGGACGCTGTGGGACAGCGATCAAGTCGTGGAGAAGAACGGAGGCAAACCTACCATGTCCATCACTCAGCTCCAAGCCGCTGGGAAAAAGGTTGGGGAGATACGGAAACCCATCCCGGCCCCGGATCACCTCCCAGATCCTGGGGAGATGCCAGTCGACTTCTCTCCGGAGCAGCCAGATACGAGCCCGGATTTCAACGCAGAGAGGAGAACGGAAACGGACACGGGGTACAAGCAAATTGCAGGGCCCAACAGGGATTTCGCCATTGAGACCATGGAGGAGCTGGGCTTCCCCTCCGCGACGACGCCTCAGCGCGGAGGGGAAACCATCGCCCTCAAGTCCCTCAACAAGATCATCGCCGACAAGCGGTACACGGCCACCTTTGAGAAGCCCAAGACGAGTCCCGCCCAGTTCGAACCGCAGGCCACGACCCTCCTCTCGCCGTTCCTGCACTTTGGCGCCCTCTCCGTCAGGGAGTTTTACTGGCGCGTTCAGGAGGTCGTCGACGAGTTCGGCAAGGGCGCTTCCTCGCCGCCCGAGAGCCTCACCGGCCAGCTCCTCTTCAGGGACATGTACTTTGCCGCCCAGGCAGCCCTGGGCGCAGTCTTCCACCAGACGGCCATGAACCCGCAGTGCCGCTTCATCCCCTGGCACCTGCCCTCCAAGCGCGACCCCGACACTGGCATCGTCACGGGGGAGTACCACGTCGACTCGGAGGAGGCTGAGACGTGGTTCAAGCGGTGGAAGCACGGCGTCACCGGCTTCCCGTGGATCGACGCCCTCATGCGCCAGCTCAGGGAGGAGGGCTGGATACACCACCTGGGCCGCCACAGCGTCGCCTGCTTCCTCACGAGGGGCGGGTGCTACGTCGACTGGGAGCGCGGCTGCGAGGTCTTCGAGGAGTGGCTGCTCGACCACGAGCCCGCCTGCAACGCCGGCAACTGGCAGTGGCTCTCCTGCACGGCCTTTTTCTCGCAGTACTACCGGTGCTACAGCCCCGTCTCGTTTGGGCAGAAGTGGGATAAGCAGGGCGACTTCATCCGTCGGTGGGTGCCGGAGCTCGAGAACATGGACGCCAAGTACATCTACGAGCCGTGGAAGGCACCTCTTCCGGACCAGAAGAAGGCCAAGGTGCGCATCACGGGCGATGGCCTGACAGATAAGCAAGAGGGGACGTACCCGAAGCCAATGTTTGACTTTTCCGAGAGGAGGAGCATATGTCTGGGTGCCATGAAGACGGCCTACAGCGTCGGCCTCCACGGCAACGACAGTGAAGTTTTGGACGGTACTTGGCGGGACAAGTTTCCCGGTGACGATGGTGGCGAGATGCAAGAGGAGTTTGAGAGTGATGATGGCGAGCACGCGGATCGGGACGATCATGATGGCCGGACAAAGAAGTCGGGCAACAGCAAGACGGGGAAGAGGACTACTCGCGGTGATAACTCTGGAAAGAGCTCCAAGAAGCAGAGGACTTTGTTCGAGATGCAGAGGAAGTGATGCAATCTCTGCAGCAACCTCTCAAAATGTCCAATGTGTTTATATATAGAGTGTATTCATCAATATAATTTCGTAAATCTCCTCAAAACTCGACCTTTGCATCCGCCAACCGTGACCACTCCATAGCCCAGCGGTTATGCTCCAGCCTCTCCCCCGACGTCGCAGCTTTCCCCTCATCCTCGAACGCCATCTCCGCCAGGAGCTGGTACACGTCCCCCTTGCCTTGGTACGCCGCCTTGTAAAGAGCCCGCCTCGCCCTCTCAGGATCGCTGAACTGGAGCAAACGGCCGAGATGCTCCTGCGCGCCGTCAAAGCCCGCCTCGTCCAGCCGCTCCAGTATCTCCCTCGCCTCCGCCTTCTTCCCGAGCTTCACGTAGCACCTCGCCATGATCAGGCTGCAGTCGGGCTCCCACTCAAACCCGTCGCGTCCGACCTGGAGCGCCCTCTTGGCTGTCTTGACGGCCTCGGTGTAGTTTTCGACGGAGAAGAGCAGCTCCGCCTGGACCGACAAGGCGTTGGGGTCCCAGCCCTCTGAGACGAGGTTCCTGAAGCGAGCCTCGACGGTCTTGTACATGGGCCGCTTTGCCCAGGAGTTGGTGCGGATGAGGATGCGGGCCAGCGAGATTGTGGCCACGCGGTTGCCCATCTCAGAGGCTGCCAGCCACACCAAGAGGGTGTAGGATCCGTTGCCGAGGATGTAGGTCAAGAGACATCCGACTTCGTACAGGACAGACGCAGGAACTGGAGGCGATTTGGTTAGTTGACTCAGCTTTATTCAGGGGTGTCTAGGGAGACTACTCACCTCCGTCCAACCTCACACGAGAGGGGTGCGTCCCGTTCCTGATTTCAGCATCAAACTTCTTGGCTATCTCGCAGTACTCCGCCGCAGACCTATCGCCCACTTTGACCTTGGACAGCGCCTCCTCGAAAACCTTCTCCTCGAGGCCCTCGAGCGAAGTGTAGGCTGCTCCGCTGGGCCCCGGTTTCGACGCAGGCTTCGGCGCCGGTCTTGGTGCAGGCCGCGGTGCAGGCCTCGATGGTTTGCCTGGGTGGGAGGCATATCTACGAGTTTGGCAGGCTGCCTTTGCGATGGGCTGTGTCAGGCGGGCGTTGGCTGTTGGGGATGCTGGGGATGGATGCGCACGCAGCAGACTGCCACAGAGCCGTTGGGTCTTTAGACAGCGAGACATGAGCGCAATATGATGGATAATACGAGCGTGATATCTTCTGAAATGAACCTTTTATTTCAATTGAATCAATTGCTCAATGGGAGGCTGTTTTGTAAGTGAAATGGAAGATGCACTCGGAGCTACCTACCTGTGCTGCGTGAGGTCAAGTGGTGCACCAGCCACACTTTCAGCCAATCGTGGATTCCACCAGCCAATCACAGGCCTCGAACCATTCAAGGTGAAGCCTTCACCGAAAAACCGAACCTTTTCATCAATATCAATTTTTCCTTCTTGAAGCTACCTAATGGGCTTGAACTTGTGAACATCATTACATTCAGCAAACATCTCATCTTCACTATTTGAAAATACAGCCTCGAATTTTAAACTTGTGCAAAAATTAAACGAGGCAGATTTTTCCGTCACTTCTCCCATCTGAAAATTTTTACTGGCCTCTTCATCTCACTCTTCACCACCACATCAAAAACATACACACACTCTCTCAACCCTTGATCGGGTCTCCCTCTCACACAATGGCCCCTTTGACGCGCAAGAGAAAATCCCAACTGGAATCATCAGCCACACAGTCCGCCGCAGATGAACCCAAGGATCAGAAGCAGTTGCCCGTCAGAGCCAAGGACGGCGACGCTCCCGCCGACGCAGACTCCTCTTCAGCGCCCGCAAAGGGCAACTTGATGGTTTTTACGGATGAGGACAACCTGGACGTCTCAGAGCCTGCTCCTCTGCCTTCAAGGACGGCGGATTCCCAAAAGCCCGAGGATGAGGAGGAGGAGGAAGAGGACAGCGATGATGAGGCGCCCGAGGCTGTCTCGACCAGCAAGGTGGCATCAGAAGTAAAGAAGTCGACATCGGCAGCTCAAAAGGCGGCCCAAGAGTAAGTCCTCCCCTTGCTAAGTTTTGTTCTAATTTAAGAATATCTCAATATCTAACTCGGGGCAACAGACAAGCAGCGCAGCAGAAGCGCAAGCGCCAGCAAAGAGACGCCCTCTTCAAGCAACAGGCCGAGGAGCGCAAGCAGGCAGAAGAAGACGCCAAGCAAGAGGAACCAGCCGCCGCCGCCGTGCCCGCACCGGCCGAAGCCAGCGGCAGGAGGTGGCGAGCCGACAAGCTCCAGGTCCCCAACATCCTCCCGGCCGAGTTCCTCACGGACCCGTCCAGCGACGACGACGAGGACAAGCTGAGCGCCGCCGTCGTCGCGCCGCCCAAGAAGAGAAAGGTTGCCGACATCGAGAGGGACATTGCCCGCGAGTCCCGCGGCCCTCGGGACCAGCGCGTCGGGTCCACGGTGTACCGCGTGGCCAAAAAGGTGGACGAGCGAATGGCGCCCCGGATGAGCCAGAGGAGCAGGAGCTCAAAGGAGGCGCTCCTGAAGAGGAACCGAGCTGCTGTTCCTGCTCGACGGCGGTGAAAAGATGGTCACAGTCTGATCTATTTCTTCAGGGTCTTCTATTCACACATCTGCGCAGGCTTGAACACAAATCGTTGATCTTGATATCCTCCGTGACCCGAGTCATGAAAGACAAGATTGTTAAACACGAGATGAAACTCAGTAAGCTTGACGAGATCTATAAGGGTCATGTCGCGTTACGAAGAGGGCAAGACACGGCAGTTGGGGGCGACAGTTGGATGAAGTCGGGATATCTGGTCCGAGTCAATGGCCTCAGCGTTAGCATTAGACCATTACCATTCCCATGGTACGTCGTTGCAAAGTAGTTCTAAGCGTTGGCCTGGACCTGTCAGCAATTAGGCGGCTCGCACATTTCTCACGCTGGTATAATAATCTACGGGCAATATAAAATGTGCTTTTTTTTTCATTTCACCTTGAAGACACCACTCTATATCGTGCTAATTAAGCAACAACTTTCCCAACCCTCCACCAGCCATCTCGCTTACTTGGGGGGCCTCACAAGTACTGTTTGTACGCGCACTCGATGGAGAAGATGTTTGCTTTTCAAGACGGCCAATGTTTCCGAACCCCAGCGGGAATCAACCCGGGACCATGGTGAGGGAGATGTGCGATAAATTAAGACCATGGTTACCACGTAGCACACACCCAACTCAGTTTTGCTCCGGTCCGTACCTTGGTCTCTGCAAAGTACGGAGAGTGTACCTGGTATTGAACATCAAATATCCCAGCCATGTCCTTGGCTAGAAGCTCACACGGCACGAACGATGAATGGACGCCCAATCAATCTCGGCTGGCGCCTCAAGACAGGGCCGAGGATTCGCGTCTTCCTTGCAGGCCTGACCTGGACGACGCATCCCAACGGCCCTGAATCGGCTGACGGGCCAGCAAGTGGTCAAGATGCAGTGGATCGACTTGATTAATCGAGGTTGTCAACGTCAGTTACACGTACCTGGTAGCATGGTGATCTCAATGAGAAAAAAAGACTCGCTATACAGTACTGGGCACACGAGCAAGTACTCAACAAGAAACAGCAGACAAAGGGATTTCTTTCGTAACCCAGAACACAATGCTGGCAACGCATTTCGGTCCTGCAAAGTCTGCATCTTTAATCTCAACGGGGTGGGGAAGAGACGGACTCGCAGCTGCAATTCCCCGCGTCGAGGCGTATCCGTGGACCAGTGATCAGGGAAGGCTTGCAGGGAGACCCGATAGACCAGTAAGACCCGAGACATTGTTGGACATGGTTACTCCCTGTTCAACCACCGGGCGAAAAAGACCCAGTGTGAAGGGGGACGAAGCTGGCAGTTGAACTCGAGGGCCCTAGTCAGGGGGTAGAAAGGATGAAACTACGGGTGGATAGAGCGGCCTCGGCATGGCCAGGCCAAGAGAAGTCGCAGTACGAAGTATTCGTATATCTCAAAAGGGCCAGTAGGTACATCGAACCTTCGCCTCGCAAAGAGTTGGAATAGTAAGAACGTCACCAATGACAGATCCTCATAGCTTGTGATGATGATTGTCCAATCCGTAGAGCCGCGGCAAAGGGGTAGTTGGCGCATCTCAGGAAATGAGCCATCGGAAAACAAGAGGTGGTCACTGGGGCGATTTCGATAGTCGCTGTATCCTGGATAATATAGCAGGCCACATATAAGTATACACAGTATGGAGTAGCCTGTCCCTGGATCAGTCAGCATTATGTAGCAGACTGCAGACGAAGGAACAAAGAAGTACCGGTACTAAGGTGGTTGCTTAAGAATCGATTTGCATAACACAAGTCTCCCAAGCCAGTGGGATAAGCATAACTGACATGCCATGTCATTTGCCACCAAACGATTGGCGGCGTCCCGAGAGACGGCTTTTTTCTATCAAAGAATCAAAGGCTTCAGTTAGTCCAAACACAAATACGATGTGTATGTATGCAGGATGTACTATGTCATATGCAACGTGAGTCATTGCTCTCGACACCGCAAAGATTCTGGACAGCGAATTCGGACACGACCGACGTGGGTTTTGCTGCTGTTTGACGTTGCTGGAATCAAACAGGGCGATTGGAGATAAAGATAGCAAAGGTTTGGTGCAGACGCGCCGAGATAGATTGCCAGACAAGTTGCTGGCCAGTTGCTGGCCAGTTGCTGACATGGCCTGTCGTGGTTCTGCTTGCTTGCTTACGACGGGAGATCGACGCACGCAATTAGACGCCCTGACTCGCGGCTCGCAAGACATGTTCGTTCTGGGTTGTTATTGGCGATGCCGTGCATGTTGAGGCCCAAGCCAACAACAGCAAAGCGTCTCGGGCCTCCGGATTAGCGCTTTTCTGGAATGACATCTGGACTGATTGCTGAGCGCAGCAACGACAGTCGCCACGTGGTTGAAACGTGACAGCAATTTCAGAACGGAGCTTGAGTCCGGAGAAGAGCGAGCCTGGACCGACCAAGCGCATCCGTACGCTTCATCCCAGACCATGCGACGACTCCAGAAAAGCTGCACGAAGCAAGCATCTTGGACAAATCATGCCGCCTTTGACTGTATCAGTGATGCAAGGCATCGGACTTTCGTTGCGCACGTTCGTTGAGACCGTTGTCGACTCCAGCTTCACCGTAACTGGTCAGTCACACCCATAACTACGTAATACACAACCACACCGTCCATCCTTTATTCGTATTGAATCAGAAAGGGGTTGGATGAGACTCAGGTCAGGATAAAGATGGAAGGAAGAAATACAATGCTAGCTGAAGCCTCAAGCTGATAGCGAGCAGGCGAATGCTTACACCATCTTGGACGGGCAGGCGGGGGAAAACCCAATGCGTGCTGCTGTGATTTGGTTACAAAAGGGAGGGACAAGAAAAAACACGATCTGCAGCCTGGGGTAGTTGGGTAGGTAGAGCGCGCTCAAAGAGCAGCCGGCATTCAGTGATTCAACGTCCTGATTCGCTCTGGCTTTAGGATCCGGCTTCGACGGTGCGCCACCAAGATCCCCCAGGGCCAACCTGCATAAGAAGGTGTCTTCGAAGTACCCGGGACTTCAACCCAAGCAGGGCATAAAAAGGACCGGCGCGGTGACAGCTCCAGGACGTCTGCAAGTCAAGCGTCCGTGCCGAAGCTGAGGGAACTTGGTTGGGCACGCGTGTCTTCCGCCACAGCAAGGAGGGGCCGTGGCTGTCTAGTCGTGCCGAGCGGGGGATGAATGGATCCTAGAATTCTTCTCGAAAAACCTGCAAAGGAGCTGACATTGGACTGGCACGACCATCGCAAAGCATAGCGTAGGTGGGATGAGAAGGGAGTAGGCCTCGCTTGCGTCATGAGAGCCTACAGGAGCCAGCTCTATTATCCTTAGGATCACTCTCAAACTTGACGTCTAATGCTCCTGGATGGTAAGTCGTATGTCGACAAGGTCAGAGGCCCGTCTGTTCTCCAAGTCTGGTTGGACTGGAACCCGTGGCATGGAAGAGCCTGGCCATGCGCCGCCAAGACCTTGCATTCCGCTCAACCTAGAAATCCAGCATCCCCCAGCTTTTTGAGGTATCGACAACGGGCGGCCTAGGATAGTGCGCGGGAGCGAGCATATTGTGGCGAGAGGGAACAACGGCAACCCAGGCAGTACCGGCATCAAGCTGGCTGCGCGAAGAGGCAAGATCTGATTTCGAGATTCGGGGGAGAGCTCAGAGGCAGACTTGCTTCAACTGCCCGTATTGCTGAATTGTTGCTTGGGCTGTTGACAACGTATCATTAGCATTGACCCCAAACCGGATCTCGGTTCAGCAGCTCCATGAGGCACAGCAATGCCCAGCCGAAACCTCTCCATTTCCACAAAGCAGCCATGTTTAGACTTCTCGAGTGTTGCATTGCGTGTTGTGGATGCATCGCAAAGCCTGGAGCGAAACCAGGGTAGAGTGGTCAAGTGACTGTTGTGCGCAGTGAGGTTGAAGTCAATGCTGTGCGGTCTCCATCTTCTGAGGCGAGATATCCGCCGCGTACTGCCAAGTCACCGGCTGTATCTAGTTTGTAGGGATAGGTATCCGTCCTCCGCAGTCGTTAGTTGGCATCACTTGTACCTACTCCGTACTTGGTGCGGTGCAGCTCGCTCTCAGATGTGGGACGGCGACGATGATACTCAGATGCTGCGAGGAGAAACCATAAATGAGGACCAAGCCAAACAGGGCGCGAAGTCGACCTCTATTGGGAAGCGTTTATCAGATCGGGTAACCTTTGTCGGCATCCTTGTTTTCGTACACACCCAGCAGCCGAATCATGCGGTCTGGTGAGTGACATCTCATCTACAAGTATGCCGCAACGAACAGAGAGTCAACCGAGACACAACAGTGACTTCACTTCTGAGTCTGGATTCCGCTGCTGAGGGAGGAAGATGAGGCAGATGCAAAGGCCAGGCCACTCCAGAACCTGGGAGCGACACAGATGCAGGGGGCCGACAAGGGCTTTGGGAGGCCAAGGGTGCATTGCAGGTGGGATCAGGGCATGCGCCAGGCCTCTCTGGGCGATAGCTGCAATGCCGTTGACATGCACGTTTCCACGCCACGGGGGCCCCTGCCAACAATTTTCCCTTCTTTCCTTCCTTGCCCCGCTCCACCGTCACTACGCCCTCGCACACGCCGGGTTCCCTCCAACCTTCCTTCCCTTCAACCCTTCCCTCCTAACTGCTTGACTGCCTCCTGCCTCTGCTACCCTCTTGCCGTCCTTCCAACCCAAAATCCGCCCTAATCAGGGGCTAACTCGTCCGCCACGGCTCCAGGTACTCGTACGCAAGAGAGTGCGTGGAGGGTACATGTGCTTCGTACGCCCAGCCCCATGGTCACTGATGCGACTTTCCTGATCTGCCAAACATCGATATTGTGGACAGTGCGACTGATTTTGGTGCTTGTGTCGCCAACGGTTCTAGACTTTGCGGCCAGTGTCAACGGGCACAGTTGCGCTTTAAGGGTGTCTGACCGCTCCGCCGCCTCTCCGTACCGTTCGTCGGCTGTGGTCGATCTCAGCAAGACACATATTATGTATGTACGAAATGTGTGAAATGCATGAGATGTTTTGCATCCGTGTTTGCTCGTCGAACCCTTTCGTACATACCTGCTCCGTAGACGGGCGCATCCTACGGTGAGCGCTCGGGGTTGACACCTGCGGTAGTTGTGAGGCGCAGTGTCTCTTTGCAGCATCTTTGTGAGACAGCCCTGTCAAAATGGTCTGACACTGCTACACATGAGAGGTTGCGTTGCCAGCATCCCGGATGAGCCAACGACCCTAGTTCCCAGCGGATGGGTTGCATCCCGGCCCAGCTACCCGCCAGCCCGCCTCCTCTGATTGATCATGTCTAGGATCTTGTTAGTCAAGTCCTAAGGGTAGGGTCTGACCCAAGGCACGGTGCTCGCCATCTTTTGAAAGTGCCTTTGGCTTTGACGGGTGCACCATACCCTATTGCCAGAGTTTCGCCCGCATTCAGAGGGATAGAGTGAAGTGATGGGCTGCTGCTCGGTGCTTGGCATGTGAAGTCTGGACGCCGTTCGGGCTGGCTATAAATCATCTGGATAGGCAGCGCACGTAATAAATGGATAAGTACCTGATCAGAGTATGCAACCCCGTATAAAGTACAAGTGATCTCATGCAGGAACATACTCGTAGGCATGTTTCTTGTCATCATCTCACGTGAGTGTTGTCGGCACATCTTCACCTAAAGACCGACGTACTAAATAGAGGTACGACGTAGCATGCCAACGATCACTTGGAGGGATCTTGTTTCAGAAAGCATCCCAATCACGTATTCGGGCAGGCCACCCCTGAGCATATGTGAACTCTGTTTCACCTTCATTTCCACTCCAGAACACTTCCCCAAGCTGGTCGGGGGCGGATAACAATGCACTGGACCGGGTACCTAAGACAGGAAGACGGGTTCAAATACTACACCGATGGGTGACAAGAGCCAGGCTGAGGTTGTTCCCACTACCGAAATCCAGATGCCGTCATCCTCTGTGCTACGTGATACAATATGGACGTGCAAGCAAGTAGCGGTTATTTGTGCTCAGACCGTATGAAAGAGTCATGGCTTTCGCAGGGGTCATGGTGAACCTGAGGGGTTACGCCGCCTGTGACTTCCTGGTCATCCCAACAGTAGAACGAATAAAAGGATCAGTATCCTCTGTTAGCCTCCCTAGATCGGCTCACGACGAGGTTGTGATCCCCCTGGGATCGACCATGCTATACTTGTACAAAGTGGCAAGCACAAAGGTCTATCCGTCACATCATCTTTGTAGTCACATTTCCCATATTAGCTTCGTTGTTCGCCTCATTCTTCTCTACACCAGGTTTCGACTAATGCGTCTTACTGAGCAGATACAACCTTGGGACTCCAAGTTTGTTTCACTGTACGTCAATCGTTTCCTGCAAGCACTTATGAAACCCGGGTCTCTTGCGGTCGGCTGGCCAATGTTCCGATCTGGGAAAGGTCTCGGCAGGGTGGGCAACCGGGAGCAGTCTGTCAACACCGAAAGCCGCGATCGTAATGGATCCCCTCTCTGCGACAGATGTGAAATGAAGATGGGGCTGGGAGGATGGTCTTTTTGCAGTATTTGAGATGTGTGCTTCATTGCCCTAACTCTCGAGGACCTTCCCGTACGAGCCGTCGTCGATCCCAAGCAAGGGCCAAGCCTTACTCGCTGGGAGGAAGCGGCCCTGCTCAATGCAAAAAGGAGTGGGCAAACGCAGCACGAAGCTGTTAGAGGACCGTTTGAGTTGGACCAGGCTGAACCTGGATGCTGGATGCGAGAGACAGCAGATGCGTACTCGTGAAGAGGTCCTCTTTGCTCAGTACAAGTACGTACATCTGCTGAAAACCCACGCGTGGGATTTCGGCGCATTTTTGTTCCACTCACCCACTTGTCCATCCCATCTATTGAGGGGCCGTGTTCTGTCGAGGATCTGAACAATATTCCGATTCTCGTTGTGCAGATGCAAAGTGGAGAGTGGGCATGCTGGCTGGAGCCTACAGCACTCGTGCAATGCTGTACTCCATACTCGTGCGGGATGATGTGCCTACACCGTCCGAGGCCGCATCATCTGCAGCCTCTCGCACGCGCCTCTTGGTTGAGAGAATTCCATCTTTTACGACGTCGGTTTGAGTCGAAGACGGCAGATGGCGGCGTGGCGCCTCGCGATGGGTCGGTTGAACCAGTGGAACGGCGCTTCCTCTCCCACTGCATTGCCTGAGCGGTCCAGTCCTCGTCTTCTCGAGATTCTACGACCTACTGAAGCTGCACGGGAGATGGAGATAGAGAACAGAGCAGAAGTTCGTGGTGATGAGGTTACTTCGTACAAGTACTCCATAATACGTAGTTGTTGTGGGAACCGCAACCCGCAAGCTGCCTTGGAGGAGAATCCATCTTCGTCCCAAACTTGGGCTCGCCCTGAATGCCATCAGTGCTCTCCATTTCCGTTACAGCCACGTGAAAAGATCCCGGCCGAGCTGCATGGACGGTCTGGCGGGTCTCCCAAAACTCAGTGGGTGGCGTCCTTGAAGAGGCCCCTGGATCCTGGGACTCCTAAAGGGCCCCTGGATGGCCTTAGTCCTGGTTGACGCAGCATGGATGTTGGTAATAATGCTGGGATGAGCCCCACAGGAACGATGTCTGGCGCATTTTGCACTGACTGCGAGGCGGCCCCTCGAGGGAGGGACATGTGGACGTACAGTACGAATATGAGGGCTTCTGAAGGCGCTGGACTCTGGGATCGTCGCAGCCGCAGCGAAAGGGGTTCTGTACGGATAGATGGCTGACTGGCCCGGCTCCTGGCCCGGCTTCCAGTATCGTGGCTGTAGAGCTCAACTGGCGTAGCTGGAAAGCAGTTAGCGGGCGTTGATGGTTCGTTGGGCTAGGTGAAGTGAGTGCTGCCGCATCCACTTGAGCAGCGAAAAGGCCGGCTCATTTTCCCTCTACGTAGTAAGTTTTACGGGTGCTGTCCCTAGGCGCAGCTTGAGAGCTGGGAGAACCATGGAAAGGGACGCTTTCGTGTGCCTGACAATGCTACTGTGAGACCGCGCAGACCCAAGGACCAAGCCATGATGGACAGGGCAGGTTCCGGGGCGCCGGGGGCAGATCCCTGTAAGTGGTGCCGGCATGGGTGCCCCACTCCGGCAGCCATCAGTGAGGGTGTCCTGGGCTTTTGGTATTTCGTACCCAGGAGCAGAGGGGAAAGTGGGAGTGGCTAAGGGGTAGCAGTTGAGCCAGCGGCGGCGAGCAACCGACTCCCCCGGGCTTCTATGCAATAAGGTGCGGTAGTAAGGCAGGTTGGCGGTACCCGGACGGTAGGAAGTACATCCCTCATCCCAAGACGGAGTCATTGTCGGCCCAAATAGGGTACCAAGTACAGTAGCATAACGCTCCTACCACCTCCCAAGGAGGTATCTACCAACCGAGACATGGCTTGCGGCTAGGTACTTCGTACAGACCACAATGAACAAGGCCCGGTCGTACGGTCCAAATGAAGTTCATCAAGAACAATTAAAAGTCGCTTGGGCCCGCTCTGTCGTTCCTTCCTTCCAGTTTGGTTTGGCTTTGCTCTTTCTCTGTGCTCGTCTATACCTTACCTGACCTACCTACCTCCTTCCCTCTTTCCCCCCTCTCCTTCCTTCATTCCCTCCCCCCCTATTCGTACTACTGTACCTTGCGGCGTACCTTCCGGGCCCAAACACCATCGCAAATTCTCATCGCAGCCCACTTCTCCTTTACTCGCCCAACCGAAAAAACGAAAGAAAAAGCGATAAACGACAGGTTATTTCTTTTGCACCACCCACGAGTTATTATACCAATTCTTCATCGGCCGAGCCCGCGACCCTAAAAAGCAAAGATATCGCCTGACGACTACCGTGGTGCGACGATTGTGGCTTTTCCTTACCGTTAGTGGAGCAGAGACTCCCAGCATCACTTCCAAAGTGAGTGACTATACAGGATGAGTATCACATTTTTGTGTACTAAAAAGCAAAAATAGCACCGGAATCCAACGTAACACCTCACCGCGACTTACCCTTTTGCGAAGCGACACTGCCTGTGTTTCTGGAGCCCGCCGATCTTTGACCGATTGTTCCTTGATAATCTCGAGCCCGTCGCTCCCCTTTTACAACTACCGATTTTTCCTTGCATGTTTAGAAGAGAATTCTCACGACTCCCGACACTGCGGCTCCTTTCTTCACACCAAACAGGACAGGGTATTGAATTAGGAAGGTGTGTATATGTAGAGCTGCAACATCATCGCGTCACATTGCTGTTTCTGTCGCAAACTCTCACCAATCCTGTTACATTCCCTTCGACACCAGTCACCTTCCCTCAGCCCTGCTACGATTGCTTTCTCCTCGATCGCCTTTGCTTTTGCGCTGCAATATTAACTTGCACTGCCTCTGTTTGCGCCAAATCTGGCATTTCACACCATCAGGATCATGCATTGGCGATCCCCGCCATCTCCCTTCTAATTACCACCACCTTCACAATCATCCGAAACACGGTCCTGTTGTTGCACTCCACATTGCTTGTCTCTTACATGCGACTCATAGGTCCGACCCCTATTCCGATTGATTATCGACTTTTGCGCAGATGCCATTCCTTCGTTGATATGCCATCGGTTCGCACATAACATCTATCCTATTACCGATACCTACGTTTCGCCAACTTCATCGTCGACGCGCGAGATCCAGTATTCACGTAAATGTTTCGGCGACATCACAAGAAACAAAATTACGGCGCTCCTTCATTCTCTAGCAAATTCTCAGACGACGAAGACAGCAAAAGTTTTACCTCGAACCTCCGCGAGCTTGGTCTGCTTGGCTCACTCGCTGCCAAAACCGGCGGCCACCGCTCTGATTCCATTATAGGATCTAGGTCCTTCACTGATGCAGCTTCCAATACTGAAAGAGGTAGGCATGACTTCTTGTTCCGTGCAAACTTGCACTATTTTAGGCATCGAGCTTCGCAGAAGTAGTTGTCAAGGGGCACTGTCGAATCTATTCGCTGACTTCTGGACCAGCTCGATTGAGAAAACCTGGACCTGCACCTACTCGTACATACCGCGCTCAGGACTCAAATTCGTCCGCTGCTTCTATTCGATCAGGAGTGAGCAATACATCATTTCGAGTCGGCGGCATTAGTAATAATATCATGGCGACGAACACGGATAGAAGTCGCTCTCGCCGAGAGCGAACCTTTGTCGGTAGTGAATGTGCTGTCTGTGAGGAACCTCTCGAACACACTCTCCGCGGAGAGAGAATTCTCCAATTCTCTTGCTCCCATGTTTCGCACGAAGCGTGCTTTTACGAGTTTATTCGAGAATTCGAGTCGCAATATTGCCCAACATGTGATGCGCCACTGCATCTTGACACCAGCCGTGGAGGTAATGTGATTGATATTGGTACGTTTGTCTTGACAGTGATTTTGCTCTTACACTAACCCGATCGCAGAGAAAATCAGTAACATTGTGCGTTCTGCCAATACCGACTCCAGGTCAGCTTTGTCGCCGACGCCTACCGCCACCCCGTGGGACAATCAGACAGTGCGCCCACCCAGCGTTGAGAGCAATCAAAGACGCCAAATGCAACAGGCATCGATTGGGGGCTCCATGGCTGGCTCTATGGGCGGCTCAATCAACGGGGGTCGGGACAGTGGCCCGCGTGGCCTCCGAGATAGTCGAGACACCGACCGATATGGACCCTCTCGTCATAACCGAAGTGATAGCGAGGCAACTGGGGTCGCATCATCTGGAGGATATCCCGAGACGACTCAAAGTGGTGGCCCTCACCGTCGACACGACTATGATGTTCAGGCCATGGAGACGACACCTACCAGCCCTCGACCGATTACTCGTAACCCTATTCCGGCACCGCTTGTCACTGTCAGATCTGAGTTCCCTACGATGAACCGTTCGCGCGAACAGCAAACTCTGACATGCCTCGTTACCGTTGAAGTGCCTGACAACAAGTGGAGACCCGATCCCGAGGATCTGGGTGTACCGGCCCCACAGCCGCCGCCGATTAATACTCGAATTGAGGAAGCTTTCGTTCGACCACCTTCTCCTGCCCGCAGCGCGCCACGCTTCTATCCTTATGAGTCGGCAGAGGTTTTGGAGGACATGACGGAGAGTCTGCGTAATCGCGTGGACAACTGGCACGGGCTGGACTTTAGCAGATTCGGAAAGCTGAGATTGTATGGAACTCTTCGAGTGGGCAAGGACAAGGTCTCTTGGCAGGAGCTGGAATGTTTCCTGTTCGCTGAGATGCTTATCTGTGTCAAGGAGAAGAAGCTTCCGCAACAGATTGCACAGCAATGGGATGACACCGTGGCTCCTCGCAAGACTCGATGCACCCTGAAGGGCTCAATTCTCATCAAAAAGCATCTTAATGATGTGGCTGAGACTGGTTCCATTGATGAAAACGTCTTGACTCTGAGCCTTTCGGTTGCCGAGTTGCCCCAGTTTCATCTTCGATTTGAAAATCGGAACCAGCTTAAGCTGTGGCAGCAAGCTCTTGCTGACCTCAACGCGATTGAGACGTCGCCCGTTCGCAGCCCGGATTTCGATCGCGGAGAGGTGTCGGAGACGGATGAGGACGACTGGCAACGATCTCGACCACAGCGAGTCTCCTCAGTTGCCTCCTCCTGGGGTGCCGGTCGCTCCAACACGACCGCCCCGACAGAGTACACTACCCTCCCAAGGAGCCCGCTGCTTACCTCTATCCATGTTCCGATCGATGTTGTTATTGTGGTCCCTATTTCCTCATCCATGCAGGGCGTCAAGATCAATCTGGTTCGCGATGCCTTGAAGTTCATGGTCAACACCCTTGGAGACCGCGATCGTATGGGTTTGGTGACGTTCGGCTCGGGTGGAGGAGGAGTCCCGATTGTTGGGATGACGACTAAGGCCTGGCCAGGCTGGAGCAATATCCTGACCTCGATCAAGCCGGTTGGGCAAAAAAGCCACCGTGCCGATGTGGTCGAGGGCGCTAATGTCGCCATGGATTTGCTCATGCAACGCAAGCACAACAACCCTATTGCCTCCATCATGCTGATTAGTGATGCATCTACTTCGGACGCTGACAGCGTTGACTTTGTCGTATCACGGGCTGAAGCCGCCAAGATTACCATTCACTCGTTTGGACTGGGCATGACTCACAAACCTGACACAATGATTGAGCTTTCCACTCGGACCAAGGCATCATACACCTACGTGAAGGATTGGATGATGCTCCGAGAGTGCCTGGCGGGTTGCCTCGGTAGCATGCAGACCCTCTCTCACCAGAATGTTAAGCTCAAGCTCAAGCTGCCCGAGGGTTCCCCTGCCAAGTTCCACAAGATCAGTGGCGCCTTGCAGATTACGAAGCGAGCTACTGGACGTGACGCAGAGGCCTCACTGGGTGATCTCCGATTCGGTGACAAACGTGACATTTTGGTGCAGCTGGTCATTATCCCTGATAATGCATCCCAAGAGCAGCTTCCTCAAGATCCATGGGACAACATCGTTTCTGGCCTCGAGGCCCTCGGCGGGTCTATGGACAATGATGGTGAACGTACCTTGTCGGTTGAAGAGGTTCCCCTGATTCAGGCAGATCTTAGTTGGGGTGACATCCTCCGCGACGGTACGGTTACTCAGATGCCTCGCCCATCCTTGTTGGCCATTACTATGCTGCCAGCCACATCAAGTTCCAAGAAGCCTTGGCAAAACTCACCACCCATCCCCCCTCACCCCAGCATTGTCCAACGCCGGATGGAACTGCTCACTTCTGACATGCTTACTCGAGCTCTGACTCTGGTGAGCCGCGGCCAGCACGACCGTGCCCACACACTACTCAATGAGACCCGTTCTATTCTCAAGGGGCTTGGCAAGGGCGGCCTTCCACCGATTCCTCCCATGAACAACAACAGGTCTACGCCCTCAACGCCTCATCCTACGAATGACAGCCCGCCTGGCATCTCAACGACCCCTGATCGCAAACACAGCCCCTCACCGCCTGCTTCCGCAACCTCAACCGGCCCCAACGGCTTCCCTGCTCCTCAGCAAATCAGTCGCAGCCGCTCCAATGATGGCCTGGGTCTTGGCGTCGGCATCGATGCTACTACGGTCTATGCTTTGGATGCCGAGCTGGAGAGCAGTCTGGAGTGGATAAACCACCCTGCCGTCTTCAGTCGAGACAGCCGAAAAGCTGTTTTACAGGCCATCGGAGTCATCAGCTCCCAGAGAGCATTCACATTCCGTACTCCGATCGAGAGCCTCTGGGCTGGTCGCGTCGGTGGTGTCAAGCGTCTCACCGAGAAGAGCCGTGAATGGCGAGAGGATGGTGGTGGTGAGGTTGGCATTATGGAGGAGGCCTGATTGTTTTCCCACCTACCTTTTCTTGACTCTCATTTGTCTCCAGCATCACTTATTGGCGTGTAAGTGGATGGCGTCTGGATTTCTGACTTGGTTTAACGACCCTTACGACTTCACACACAAACACATAGGATGGTTCTTGACGTCCTCTTATATCTTACCTGCGTTTTATGCTGCGTTCATTGCGCACTTGTTTTGCTTGTTTGGATGTCGATACCACATTATCATATCTCATTTCTCGCTCTTCAGGGGGACAGAAGAGTTGGACTATACCCCGTCCCCCACTCCCCGACACCTCCCGTCTCTTTTCTATTCTCGTTTTCTTTTTATCGTATTTCCATGATTTTCTGGTTTTGGTTGGTCACGCCTGGTGTGTCAACAGAAAGATGTCTGGCTATCTTTTTTCAACACCTTCTTTTTATCACGAGCCATCTATGCGCCAGAAGCAAGGAATCGATATATTTCTGGAGGCGGAGTGGGGGATCAAGTTTTGTGCTGATTGTTTGCTGCGCTTTGGGTACATAACGCCGGTTCTTCCTCTTCTCGTCTTGTTCATGTTCTCCTCTACCACACATAATTGGATGTGCCAGACGGTCTTTACCGCTGCACCACTCACTACATACCTTACATCATCTACCTTCCTATCTACTTTGTATGATATGTACCCGGCTATTCCTGGCTAGCTAGATACGCGCAACGTTGCAAAAATTTCATGAGTTTATTGACAAGATTCATTTACTTCTTGATTCCATCATCGTGCACTACTGCTACAATGAAGACGTGAAAAAGTCTGGTCGACTCCTAAGAATCCACTGATGTGGCTGTAATGCAAACAGCACACTACTTGGGCTACTATTAGGTTTGCCATTCGCCAAGACCTGCGACTTGATGGATGAAGCCCATGGTCAAATACTGATGCTTGTGTCCTTTATTTTGTGCGGTTGGTAGCTGCGGTTGGTTCATTTGCAGTCTTGAAGCCACACTCTTTCCTCAGGATTCCTTAGGATTTCATACGCATCTAAGCCTAGGCTTCTTATATTGACCTATGACTACTTAAGCATGTGAGCACTTAAGTTTCGTATCTTTTCGATGGGGTACATTGAACAATGTCCCCGGAATTGTCAAACCCGTGCTTGTCAACTTGAGCATGTTCGTAACGATATGTAGCATTCATTATTGGGTACCCCCAGGTATTCCATTTACAAGTCCCTGGGATAAAGGCTGGTGCTCTAGTTGTTGATTGACACGACAAGATTTCTTACACGCCGTGTATGTTTTCCATTCCCCCCTCCCGTCACCCGCTTATTTTGCACATGCTCATATGAACCATCTTACTAGGGATATCTAACCAAACCTTGCCCCAGAGAAGTTGACTTCGGATCCTGCCCCTGTCCAGATACCTTTGAGCGCATTATTCATCCCTTAGTCTTCATCCCAGTTCTTGGCGTTGTTAGTAAAATAAGCAAGGCCGCAGCTATGTTAGGTTACTTACAGGGTTGGGACCTGGGGGCTTCGGGCCACCGGCTTGTCGTGCTACAATAATCTGGTCGACTGACAGCACCGTTCGGGCGGCTTCGGTAGCAAGCTTGATAGCCCACTGCTTGGAGATGAGGAGATCTAGAATGCCCTCATCCTTGGCGTCCAATGTGCAGCTCTTCTCGTCAGCCTTGCTAAAGGTTAGTCGGAGAGCTAAAGAGCGACTCAGGGGCATTTCACTCACATCAATATCAACGCCAGTATCCCAGTTATTGGTGTTGTGGTGGGCAGCGTACAGGTTGCTGAGAACCTCAGTAGCGTCCAGACCGGCGCTTTCAGCGATGATACGCGGCACCACTTCGAAGGCCTCTCCATACTTCTTGATGGCATACTGGCTCAGACCAGCAGTCTTCTCACCATGGGCCTGTATCCTCTCGGCGAGCTGAATCTCTGTAGCACCAGCACCAGGTACCAGGCGAGGATCACGGGTGATGGCCTTGACAACGTTGACACCATCATCAACAGCTCGCTCAATGTCATCGAGGTGGTTCTGGGTAGCTCCACGTAGGACCAGAGTGGCAGTACGGGTGACCTCATCCTCTTGTCGGAATACGGTGACTCGGTCACCACCAATCTCAAGCGTCTCAACGACGTCAATAGTGCCCATCTCGTCAGGCATAGGAGCACCTAACCGAGCGAGAGGAGTGGCACCGACCACGCGGCAGACACGTCGAAGCTCAAACTTGCTGAGAATTCTGATGGCAAGAATACCAAAGCGGTTGAGGTAGTGCAGAGCCAAGTCGCCAATCTTGTCACCACATACGACAACGCGTAGACCCGAGTCATGGAGTTCCTTGATGGTGGCCTCCAGCTGGCTCTCCTCTCCCTTGGTGAAATCCATCATCTCCTTGGCGTTCTTCAATAGGACAGTGCCCTTGGTCTCGGTCTGGCTGGTGTCGATGGGACAGGTGTAAACACCAACCTTGGCCCTGTTGGCCTTCTTCACTGAGCCGGCGGGCTCCTTGGGGAAGACCATGCCCTTGACAACTCTGCTCTGGTCCAAGCTGCCACCCATGATCTTGACGACGCGAATGTTGTCGACGTTGAAGTTGGCGGGGTTCTTGGGAAGAACGGCGAGAACAGCCTCGGCCACAAGTTCGGCAAGGAAGTCCTCGTTGCCGTTCTGCTTGCTTGCAATGACAGTGCTGAGAGCCTTGCTGAGCTCCTCCTGGTCCCGTAGATCCTCCACCTTTTCGACGGAAAGCTCCTCGAGGGCTTCGAGGGCAAACTTTTGAGCCTTCTCGTAACCAATGACAATATCTGATGTCTTGAGACCCATGCGCAGCAGGTCCTCGGCCTTTCGCAACAGTTCGCCTGCAAGAATAATGACCAGGTTTGTAGCGTCGCCCATCTCGGATTCCTGTTGTTGGGAGGCCATGACGAGGAGCTTAGCGGCGGGGTGAACAACGTCGAGTTCGCGCAGGATGGTGGCAGCGTCGGAGGTGAGAATCATCTTCTGAAGGTGATTTATGACCACCTTGTTGCGGCCGTAGGGTCCCAGTGAGGTCTGGACGGTCGAGGCGATGGCACGGCAGGCATCGATGTTGCGAAGGACGGCGCCATCTTCGGAGTCGTAGCTATAAAAGAGTAAGTTGGATTGATTAGGACAAGGTTTCTGGGACAGATTGTCGTATAATATGTTTGTAGAGAAATGTCAAGGGTATATCGTGGAGGGGGAGATGAGAATGGCGGGGAGCTTTCTTTTCGGCCAGGCACAGCAAAATAGGATGACAAACACAGGGAAAAGATAGCAGAGAGGTAAGGGAAAGAACGTACTTGTTATAACCTCCCTTGAACAGGCCCGCGTTTGGGGCGTTGGGAATGTTGAGCGACATGTTGGCAGCCCGTTGAAGGTGAATGTGAAAGATGGATGCTCAGGGGAGGTTAGTGAGCTTCTCTGAAAGTCCCCTCCACGTAAAATCTTGGGCAATCCAGCGCCTTCTGTGGTTTTGGTGGTGGGAATTTATTAGTGGGGGGGGAGAAAAGTACCTGCCTGAAGGTACCTGACTGGAGGTTACCGCCACTTGCAGCTTTGGAGAGATTGGGGATCACTAGCCACAATCAGATGTCAGCCTTGCTCTCCAACTCCCAGGTCCGTCCTCCCCTGTGGCTAAGCATGCCTTTAACCTGCCTTGATTAGCGCCTCCAACTCTTCCCCCCCGGATTGGAGCCAGTCATTCCCGCGAGTCCCCTTGTCCCCCCCCGTTCAGACAGACGCACGCGTGTGTGAGGCTGGGCGTTGAATGATAGAGAGCCGCGAATGGGGGCCCTTTTCCTTGCGCCTAGGAGCAGGAGCGCGCGCATTGTTGTTGACCACGGACAATACCTCCATGCTCCCAAACTCCGTAGTAGACACCTAATTGCTCCCCATCTCCTTCTCAATCCCAATCTCAATCTCAATCGCTTCCAGTCATTGCCCCTTATCACCACTCACACAATCGCCATTGACGTACAATATATATCAAAACCATCGCCCCCTTTTCTCTATAATTGTTAACTGCAGCATCTTTCATCGCTCCACGTCGTCCTTCATCGTGGTCGCAGATCGTTTGAGCTTGGGCGTGGAGTCTCCAGTCTCGTCCCAGTGCTGCGCAGCGCAGCGCAGTCCAGCCCAGCGCAAGTGCAACACCCACTCGACTGTTGCCCACACCACCTCGCGCCTCGGCCATCATGCCTGGTAAGATTTGTTGACTGGAACTCTCTTTTCTTTTTCCTTCCCTTGCCTTGACGCTACTTTGCCATTGCTCTCCCATCGCCCGTCACACACCTTTCCCAGCGCTGCAGCTGCAATCATCTCTTTCCCCCTCTCTCCCTCTCTCTCCTCCTTCCTCCCTTCTCATCACTGAATCGGACGGGGAGTTGGAACCCACAACACCAGGCCTCAGCTGGTCTGCCCGTTCTGCTCCGTACTCCCCCCTTCCTACTTTGTTCATCCATCGAGCTGTCGCTCCGCCATCGTCTTTTGCCCATAATATCCTTCCAGGCCTCGCCAGTCATAGCCATGCCTATCACCCTCAAGAGAAAAGCGCCCGAAGCTGACGTCCCTCCTCGTCCTGCATCAGCCATTCCCTCAACCCTCCCTCCGTCTGTCGAGGAGGCCTATCGCCGAAAATGCATCCAGCTCAAGAATCGCACAAACGAGGTCGAAAGCGCCAACGATGCCGCCCGTCTTCGCCTCGCCCGCATCAAGCGCCAGGTCGAAAAGCTGCGCATAGAACGCGCCTTCTTACTCGAGCAGATATCCAAACGAACGAGTACAAATGTTGAAGATTCTGATGGCAGCCCCAGTCCGCCACCTACGGTATGAAAATTGGTTTTTTTGCTTTCTGTCTTGCTCTCATCTCCTCTGCTTGGTCTTGGTCTTCCCGCTTTTACCTGCATTTGAGTCATTGGCGTCGCGACACGCTCTCTACAGCTCCCTTCTCTCATTACAATGTTGATACTTGTGTCCTCTCGGAATAGAACCTCGACGGTTTAGCTGAGTTAATGGTTAACCCACGAAAGCCCAAGGATAAGCCCCTGCGCACTAAGCGTGGTCATCGAAAGTCTACGGCCGTGGACGCCGAGTCCAAGTCGAACCCTGAGGCCCGTCTCAATGGCGTTTCCAAGTCCTCCAAGAAGCCCGCCAGCGCCTTCGAGCTCTTCGCCGACGAGCATAGAGAAGCCCTCGAGACTAAGAAGAAGGAAGAGGAGTCTGGCGTGAATGTCGAAGAGGAGCTGACCCGCCTCTGGAAGGAGCTTCCCGAGGGCGAAAAGGATGAGTTCCAAGCCAAATTTGAAAAGGCTGTTGCTCAAGCCGAGGAAGAGGAGAAAGAGGAAAAAGAGGAAGAGGAGGAGAAAGAAGCTCCATCTCCAAAAAAGGCCAGCAAAGACGACAAGGGTGATGAGAAAGACGACAAGAAGAATGACAAGAAGGTGAAGGGGGATAAGGAGGATAAAGAGGAGAAGGAAGAAAAGGCGGATGAGTCCGGCAAGACGCAGACTCAGGATGAGGACGTCGAGATGACCAACTACGATACTGAGGACCAAGAGACCCAGGCCGACAAAGCTGAGGATTAGGTAGGGAAGCAGGCCGTTGCTTCGAGGTCACTGCCGCGCACGGGGGATTTTGGCAGGCGTTATTGGTGGCTCAGGTAGTTTACAACGGCGCGTTAATACTTGGACCATAGAGTCAGGAATTGTTTATCCTATTACTACAAAAGGGACAGGAGAATGAAGGGGGTGGGAGCAGCATCAGACTACATCCACACAACATTACCCGTGTCCCGTCTGCGCCGCGAAGCCCTACTTGTCTAATATAATAAAAGAGTATGTACATCCGATATTTAGCTCCCAGCACCTACGCCCAAAGGGTCAAGCCTCTCTGTTTCGAGTTTTGTCAAAAGCAACACCCGCCGTGCCATCCCAGTGACAGCAAAAGGAACAACCTAGTATCCGCACCCCAGCCAAGCAAAAGCAATATAGAATACAATTCCATGACACGTCAGGTGCAATCTACTCTCCCAAATACAAGTCTACCACAATGTTGATCGCTGCGACCAAAATCTCCATGGCGATAAGAATGATGACTGCACACAGGTTGTAATTAGCACTCACACAAACCAAAGACGATACGAAAAAGATCCCGTGACTCACCAATCCACTCAAGCTTCTCATCATGGCCATGACTCAACTCTCCTTTCAGCACAGCCAGCAAGTCGGCAATGACATCGAGGCGTTCGGTGAGGAGACCGACGCGCTGGTCCATCTCGAGGTAGCTCCTGACCGCCTGGTAGACGGGCTCCAGCTGGGGCTCAACCCAGAACAGCTCTGGGGTGTCGAGAACGGAGCCGTTGAGGTGGATGTTGATGCGGAGAATGAAGAGCTCGCCAATCTGCATGTTGATCTGGGAACGACGTAGGGCAATCTTTCCGGTGAGTGCGATTTGTGTGGGAATGTCCTTGCAGGTTTCGACCGTGGACGCGATGAGCTCTTCAAAGAGTGACGTCTGTCATGAGTTGGAACTATCAGCACAGGTTTGGCAAGCAAATGGAAGAAGGGCTATACCTTGACGCTTTGAGCTAGAGCATGGGAAATTGCTAATTTGGTCATATAGTTGTTTTTATCACGCAAGGTGATGAAGTCGTTGTAGATACGAGCCTGGTATTCTCTCGTGTAGTAAAAGTTGAATAGTTCCACCTCGACGTCGTCTGGCGCAAGTTTCTCCATCTCAAATTTGGAAATCTCTTTGAGGAATTTAGCCTCCTGAGACTCCGTCATCCCCCAGATGACAACAACTCCGTAGTCGAAGAGGAAGATCTCGGGTGTGTGGATGACGGTATCAAAGTCGGGGTTGTCAGCAATGGCGCTTTGGTCGTCGAGGATATCCTCGTTGGAGATGTGCGAGTTATCCGCATTG
The DNA here is from genome assembly GCA_023509875.1 of Rugonectria rugulosa. Lineage (NCBI taxonomy): Eukaryota > Fungi > Ascomycota > Sordariomycetes > Hypocreales > Nectriaceae > Rugonectria > Rugonectria rugulosa. Next base: position 38,918 of record JALNIO010001031.1, read on the forward strand.
GAATGGCCGTTATGGCCTGAGAAGCCATTGCGACGCTCTGAATCTTCAGCGCGAAGGTCTGTCAGGTCTTCTCTGCGCTGCTGAGCTCCGTCCAATTCCTCCCCACCCGTCGAGTGTCGTCGCTCATAAGTCTGAACAGGGTCTAACCGGTTTCGAATACTCTTTGGATAGCTGTACGGCGTATATATGCACTCGTCAATGAGCTTTGGGTTTGCGCCCCTCGATTTACCCCTTCCCTTGAAGAAGCGCATCAGGCCGTCCATCTCGTACCGATTGGCAGTGCAGTATGCCGTCACTCGCGGTAAGCGATCGCGATCCGCCTTGCCCAGTCTCGCGGCATCTCGGCGCGCCATTGGGTCTTTGATCCTTGTGTACTGGGAATAGACATCTCGACCACTTTCCTCATCCTCCTCCTCGGCATCGATATCAGGGTTGGGCAGCAGCTTAAGCTTCTCCGTCTTCTTTGTGCTTCGCTGGGGTCCGAGTTTAGGGCCAACACCCAATTGCGCGACGGCAGGGACGGCGCCTTGACTGTTTCGTCGACGAAGCTTGCTGTTCAGGGCGGCAAGCATAGGGGGAGCCCCGGGACCAGTCGAGCCAGGGTGGTGAGAGCCATGGTGAGGAGTACGGGATTGCGACTGCTGCTTCACAGGTTCGATGGTCCTTGTAACGGGGTTTTCACTAAACGTGACGGTTCGCGGTCCCTTGGGTCGCGTCGGAGTCGAAGGCGAAGGTAGAAGAGGCGTGGCCTCACTGGCAGTTGCATTGGGCGACGCGGTGGTGGTGTGAGAATCTTCCATATCTCGGTTTGGATCGGCGATGATTGGGACGTTGAAAGAACGGGATTATGAAGAAAAGGTCGACGAGACCAGTAAAAACAACAAGTTGCCAAAACAATCCAGACAAAGGGACACAATTCACTTTTCAGGGACCTGGCGGGTGATAGTCTGATCTGTAGAAAGAGAGCAATGGGCGAATGGTGACGAAAATAGCAGAAATAGCATGGACCATAAAAGAGCCTTGGGGTTTTTTGGGAGGAGACAGGAGGAGACGAATGATGATGACGTTTTGGGTTGGTACAAAGTACAACGCCGGCCAAAAGTCTACGCCAAATTGCTTCGGTCATCAAGGTCCGTTTTTGTACTTGTGCATAAGTACGCCTGGAAGTGCCTGAGTTTTACAATACTACACCATCGATAATAGAGCCTTGTATTAATCAACAAGTTTCATAAGTTTTGTTTGATCTCGTGTTCTAATAGTCATTCATGGCTGCGTTCAATCAGGAACCTGTATCTTGCATCTTGAAACTGGCAACTGGCTTGCTGCCTCTGGTACCAAGTACACTAACACAAGTATCAAGAGCTATGGCGGGGGCAGTTAGGTGACTTGACAGGGAATAGCTCGCTAGAATAGCATTGCTTTATAAACCACTAACGCAGCTTCGACCACACACTTGGGACCTGCCAGATGAGAGCGGTCAATTGACAGAACTCAACTCAGAGCAGAGGTACCCAAGTACTCAGGTAAGAAAAGAATTGGGGCAATAGCAAAATCCCAAGCTCATTGCATGGGAAATGTTGACATGCTCGGTCAACCGTTAGATAAATGACCCAATTGAGCCTCGGCGTATCTGATCTATGAGCATGCAACATCTCCACCTCATATCATCCTCCCAATCGACCTGGCTACATCGTATCATCTCTCGTACCCACTCACCCGTCATCACATGTTGACGTCTTTCAATACATCCATCAGATCACAAACTTCGCCTAAGCGTCAATGAGCTTGACTTCAAAGTGGAGGCCGGCCTTATCAAGCCGGTCAATGAAACCCTGCCCGAGAAAAGCTGGAGTATAGATGCCTCCGGGGAGATCAATCTCATCCTCCAGGATCGTAAGAGCAGCCTCGGCCATGAGCAAACCCGTCACTATCCCATATCAGCACCACGTCTTCGCTAGATATCGACAAAGCTGCTCGAAACTTACAGTAGTACATCCCTCCACGGTGGTAGGTTCTGCAATACGCGACCTTGCCAAGCGCCTTCTCAGAATCTGGATACGCCACACTTCGATACTCAATTTCATCCTTTTGCGTATCCTCTTTCTTGGCACCCTCCCCGGGCTGGAAGACGAGGTTCTTCAGAACGCGTCGAAGAGGAGAGACGTATGAGAAAATCGCCAGGCCAACTATCAAGGCCCAATGGATGAAGACTCCGGTGAGCCAGTTACGAGTCTTGAGATATTCTGCAAAGGTGAATTTCGGGCCATAGACCTCATCCTTTCTGGATGGCGTCTCTTGGAGAAGACCCCAGGTTCTTTCGACAATAGCAGCGTCTGAAGATGCAAGAGGAGATGTGGTCAACGTGCCTAGGTGAGAGATGGTGTGTACACCGAAAATCTTCTCCGCAATAGTATCTGGGGTTCTCAGAGGTTCAGAATGAGCAACAGGCGATAGAGCATATGGACGGAAAGCTGCTTCGACCTGCTCCCGTGAGTACACATCCAGCAGTGAAAGGGCTGTGGTCTGAGAGCCTCCGGAAGGTGTTGAACTATGCCATGTCAGATGTATTGCTGAACTCATCGCGCCAACCTTACCTGATGTTGTAGAGACAGACTTTAACGTCCTTGGTCGGTACGCCAAGCTCAGTACGAATAGCCTTGACCAAAGCCCAAGTACTAAGATCCGGGGGTGCAGACTCGACACCAGCCTGGGGGATTAAAATCGCTCCGCTCGCCTTTGCTGTCTTCTCATACTTTTCGATCATTTCGCTAACCCAAGCAATTTCCCCGGTGACATCGACGTAGTGAGTTCCATTCTCGGCGCATGCCTTGAAAGCATACTCTCCATACTGAGCATAGGGACCAACTGTCGAAAGGAGCACACAAGTCTTCTTTGACAATGCATCCAAGTCGCTCGCATCAAGGCTTGCAATCTCGATCCCTATATGTTCCACGGTCGTAAGCCATGATTCGTCAAGATATAGATATTAGTCAGTTGGCACATACCTGGAAGAGTCCGATCGGGATTGAGCCTCTTGCTTTCGTCAACAACAGACTGGAGTTTGGTCTCTGAACGCCCAGCCACTGCCCACTTCAAATCGGTGGGTGCGTTCTGGGTGATATATTCTGCCAGAAGTTTGCCAGTATAGCCTCAGTAGAAGGTCAGTATCCCTGCTCGATGCTCCATCACATGCATTCTGACCAACCTGTAGCCCCGAAAACGACAACGTCGTATTGACGGTCATGTTCCTTGATGAGTGGCATAATAGCGGTATTGTAGACACCAAACAAACCGGCTGCCTCTTGGTTGCACAAAAACAGAGTAAAATATCAAGAGTCAATGGGGTAAAAGAGATACTGTCCAACACAATCTCAACCTTTTTTTACGTGATTCTGGCCTCCTGCACCTGGTCAATGGCGAAGGCAAGAAGGGGAGTCGTACTACTAAACGGCCCACTCATCCCAGGGCGGCATGACGGGCAGGTACCTCCTGGGTTCATAGCTCAGCTCAGGTTCAGGTACCGGTCAGAATCTTATCGACTCTCCACGACAAGCTCCCTGCGACTTACAGTATGATACGAGTTCTTGACATTCCTGCTCCATCCCGTCCAACGAAGACGAGCATTCATGACGAGTGAATATTATCATCTACAAGGACATATTATATTCTACATCACGGGACGTCTACCTGGATATCTCGAAGAAAAATCACGGCGACGAAGACACATGCTACGCTTCAAGACACCCAGCATTGTAAAGTTACCTCGTGTTCATCATCGGTGCAGCCTTCCTTTGTTCTCTCGGATACCTTGAGAAAGGGATCATGAATCATGATTGCCTGAGTGAACCAGATGAAATGAGTAAGACAGATTCAAGTCGTTTACCGAAGTATAGCCGCTCGAACATGGAAAAATAATTAACGGACCTTGCAACTCTCTGAAATCTATGTGGGTGGGTCTGTGCTCGCTTCCCTCCTCACGTGCTTGCCCTAAAGAGAAATCACAACTCCAAACTTTCCGCATTTTCAGTGCTGTCAGCCTCAAGAGCAAAACCATACCTCCGCCCACGTTCGTCTTTTCTCTTCACCTCCCCACCACACACAATCAGACAAGATGACCAAGCGAACGAAGAAGGTCGGCGTTACGTACGTATACACTCTAACCAATTGATCCAATATAGAGGAACATGCTAACATTGTTACCAGCGGCAAGTACGGTACTCGGTAAGTCTCACGAGCCCTCATCGTCCAACATCCTCGAAACCGCCCTCGGATCCATGTTCAGAAGTCCCACGAATATGAATCATCGCCTTGAATGATTATACGAACCATACACGATTGAGTTGGAGGGGACTTCTCTGGCGCATTTCATACGTGTGGCGAGTTTTGAACATGTCGAATCCACAACGCAACTATTCCGAGCCCAACAACAAGCCTCGACAGAACGCAATACTGACAGAATATCCGCACAGCTACGGTGCTTCCCTGCGAAAGCAGGTCAAGAAGATGGAAATCACCCAGCACGCCAAGTACACCTGCACCTTCTGCGGCAAGGTTACCGTCCGACGAAACGCCACCGGTATCTGGGACTGCAAGTCTTGCAAGCGCACCGTTGCTGGTGGTGCTTACACCGTCTCGTGCGTCCTCCCTCGATCATATTCTATGCGAACCCAACGGCAAAGTACTAACATTACTATAGCACCCCTGCTGCCGCCGCCATGCGATCGACCCTGCGACGTCTTCGGGAGATTGCTGAGGTTTAAGGGAGTTGGCTTTGGCGAGAGGAGGTTTCGGCTTTGCTTTTCGGTCTGGTGTATGGGGGAAATGGATTTCGTGCCTACACTACGAGTTGACGAACTGGGCGTCAGCATCCGATCTTCGGTCTTAGAGGCCGATCGATTAGCAATGAAAACAAAAAGTTGCATGGTCTCAGACCCCAGAAACAAGAACCCCGCGAATTCGTTCAGGTTATCGCCAATTTGTGAATCAACCGGTCGACCAACGCCAGCTCAGACTCATGGATACAGGGTGGCGCTTTAACTCACGGGAGTCCAGTTGCTCTGATGCAAGGAGGAGTCAAAGGGGAGCTCCCAATGCTGAATGGAGGGGATTTCCTCCATCATCCATGTCGTAGATTTATAGTGTCACCAACAAAGGGAACTATGGATATCGAAGGCCTTGTCGGTGACAGATCATGATCCTCTAAATGACGACCTAGTGCGGAGAAACCGTAGGTGCGTTGATTTCGAATCAGCGACACCATGAACAGGTCAGAATAGAAAAGACAAGATGGCTAACGCATAGCAAGAATCTGTGATGCGAATGACCGGTGGGCCAATCTCAATGATGCATCCCGAACGTAGCGTAGTGGAGTTCTTGGGTCAGCGCGAAGAATCGGACAACGCATTGTGTCGTAGCACCTAAGCCCGAGGCTGCGACTGCGTGACGATTTCAGCCCATGAGCCCAACCACCCCAAATAAGGAGAATGGCATGGGGGAGGTAAACAAGACAGGTCAGAACATGCATGTTTACTTTCATTTTATTGGCTCACTTGCCTTCTGCTGCCTCACGGCGGCGAGAAGGGCGAAAACTACAGCGGGGTATGATTATGCAACTGATTCAACAGCCCTGTGCCTAAATGATGACCCAAGATTACCTTGCCAGATGACGATATGGTTACGAAAAAAATAAAGTCGGTGACTGAGGAGAATAAAGGCAGAAAAGAAAAAACAGAGCAAGACCCACAAGGGCTTGGGGCAACGAATGGAAGATGGTTCAGAGGAAGCGAGACAAGGGCGATGTGTGTGCGATGATGTGCAGATGTACGAAGGGCACCCGGAAGCCAGGTACGGCAGAGACCATGGTTCGCAGAGGAAGTAGATCCCGCGTATTCTGGGCCTGGGAGAGAAAAAGGCACAGTCAGATGGGATGACATGGGAAAACTTGGCCACAGAGAGACTACCTAGGTATGGATAAGGTATGCGGCGTGGGATAGCCGGATAGTTCAGGTGACTACGCCCAACGTTGGTAAGGAATGAACCGCTGGTGAGTTGGAAACAGGAAGAGGTGGTCCAGTAACCAAGGACCAGTCAAACGAGATCAAGAACGTGTTGCGTTCAAGGCCGAGGCCAGCATGAGAGAATCCATCACGCGGCCACGTCTTATTCGGCCGGCGATTCTTTTCGAGGGATGAGTGACTTGAAGGGAGGGGCAGCGAGTTAATTACCTTCAAGAACGGTACAGCACTGGCTGAGCTACACAGCAGATTCAAATTACGAAGCATCATAGATACCAGCATCAGTTCTATATGTATTGTCGCTAACATCGGTGACGAGTCCAATCTATTACCCTTGCGATCTTGAACCTGCGTGTCTCATCACAACATCCAACCACGGGGTTGTCAGAAATTACCTACCACTCTTACGAGCCAAGACGGCATTTCCTAGGAAAGATTAACTATTTTGAGGGGGGCTGGCTTCTACTGTCGACCGTGTCCATGAACTCTTTTCTTTTTCCCCCATGACCATGCTCAATGCTAATGATAATGAGGCTTTGCAGTTTCCCGAGGCCGTTTCAATAAATAACTCTGATGAAGGGTACTTTGGATGTCCGTGGATTTTGGCACGAAAAAAAAGGATGCCCGCCCACTCATCGAACGCGCCGCCCTTGTCCAGCTGCGCCTCGCGTCATCCGCAGTGGAAAGGAGTGAGGGAAGGGGCATTTCCTTAGACACGGTACGGACCGAGACTGATGTGCGAGGTTTTTTTCCCACTCAGAGTTATATATGTATGCAGGTAGTCTGTTCTTTAAGTCGAAGTGTTGGGAGAGTGAAAATGAAACAATCCTTGTGTATGTCCATTGTTCGGCATGGGAGGGATGGTTGCGCAAGGTGCAGATACCTGCCTGCCAGCGCAATTTCCACGCAATTAGACAGGTACCTGCGACAGCCGACTCGACTTGGGGGAGGAGACAGACACGAAAGTCATGGATGACCTGGGATGGTCACACGTGCGAGCGTTCCGGCTTCCCCATCGACAGAACCACGTTTCCCCCGTTGAGTCCGTCTCGTTCATCACGGATATGTATTCGTGCAATGGTACATGACAATAATAATAAAGACAATTACTATGCTGTCCCGTTTATACAAGGAGGGGAGAGCAAGGCAGCACGACGACGTGTTAGCCAGAGCCAGCCAGCCAGCCCTTGGAGACTCGAAAAGCTCCGCCTCTCTACCAACCAACCAACCAATACGGAGTATTATCTGCCATTGGTGCTCGCCTACAATCCACTCGCCGCCGCCGAATCCATCCTGTCTGTATCCTACGGATACTACTCTGTTGTTCCTTTTACTTGCCTTTCTCTCTTTGTTATTTCTTCTTCTCATTTCTATTCATCTTGGCCACATCACCTTTCTCTCTGCCTAATCCTCCTCCTGTCGATCTCTTCAGACGTGGCTCTGGTGGCTCGTTTGTTGCATTGTTCGGCTACGCCGTGACTCTTCTCACTGCGCGTCTGCCTACCTATCGTGGACAACGGACGGCATCGACCCGACTGCCGGGCTGGCTCTCTCTCCCTCTCCCTACTCAATCAGCCAGCTCACCTTTCTTCTCTTAAATACCTGGGCCGACATCTTCACAATCCCCTCTCTCGATCTTCTTTTCTCTTCCTGGCCACGCCTACCCTCTTCTCTCAACCTTTTCCCCCCTTCTTTGGCGAGTTTCAGTTGGGTCCGGATAAGGTTCCCTCATTCAAAGGGAACGAGGCCGACCTAGCCCATCCCTCTAGTAGACTCGCCCCCTCTCTCGCCCCAAGGCCAGATACAAGAGAGAGAGAGACAGACAAAAAAAAACAAGTTCTTGAGAGTGAGCGAGGGTCGCCACTTGGCTAGTGGTGCCTGGGGATACTGCGTATTAGTCGTCCCAGTCTATTACAAGCTGTTCTGTCGCCAAATACTACCATACCTTGGTAGGTGCTGTATGTACAAAGTACGTACTGGCACCATCGAGGTCCATCCATCACGCATTTGCATCATTCCCATGCGGCATTGGAATTTCATACTGCACGTGTTGCTGGAGAACCATTTCTTTTTTTCACAGCCGAGTTCACGACAACGGGCAGCAACGCAAAATCCCTCTCAGTATCTCAGCCCAAGAGAATAAGAGAACAAGGGAGAAGGAGAAGGAAAAGACTGCAAGACGAGAAAAACTGCACTCTTCTCGAGGTCTCAAGGTCACACTCTCTGGGTACGTATCTGAAACCCTCAAGCACGTTGTGCATGATCAAAGCCCACCCTGGGAAGACACCGAGACCCAAGTCCAAGACCCAAGTCCAAGACCCAAGACCCAGAAACCAAGGGTCTCTTTCACCCCAAGGATTGGCCCATCGTGAGCTGTTGTCGTGGGCCTTGCTCACGGGACCCAGCAGCAGGTCACCTCAGTCAGTCAGCCCGCCGGCCAGCAGCCCGCCAGCCAGCCATCTTTCCATCCGGCTGTGGTGCTTGGTTGGTACTTGTTGCTCGGTGCCTGACAGCCCGTCCGCCGTGGGACGCAAAGTACCCCCCAGCGACGTCCGGTGCAGTTCCAGTACAGGTAAGGTACAAGTATCCCATCAAGGAACCGAGCCACAGGCGTCTCACAGGGTCGAGGCGGATCTCCCGCTGATTGGCTCCGTCGTGGTCCCCTAACACGCGCGAAAACCGCCCTCTGAAAGGGTCCTTGAAAGGCCCTCTGGCTTGACCTTCTTCTCTCCTTCAAAATTTCCCACCTGCTCTCAGGTCTTTCAGGTCCCCCTCCTCTTCAGCACTCAACAGCAGCCCCCCTCCCCCCGCCCAGCAAGCCGTAGCAAGCGTACCTAGCACCCACGCACTACCTCACCTTTGGTCGGGTGCTATTTTACCACCTACGTACGGCTGCTGTAACTAAAACAACCACCTTACCCGTACCTGCACTCACTAATACATCACCATCACCCCCGGAAATCATTCAATCAATCACCATCATCTTGTCTTCTTCTCTTTCTCTTCCTTCTTACCTTGCCAACTTACGTACCTGACCCTTACCCATCCGACCGCCCGCCTTTTCTTCTTCTTCTCCAACTCCAACTTGAACCTTTCCCCCCTCGACCTTTTTCTTTTTTTACATGTTTTCATCAAGTTTCAGACTGTATTATCGAATTCGACATCATGTCTGAACCGGAGCAGTGCATTATATGCCTGGATCCTCTGCCGCGTGCCTCGTCTCTCGATGATGAAGACGGTGGTGGTGGCGGTGTTGGTGGTGTTGGCGTTGGTGTTGGCGTTGGCGCTGCTGCCACTACTGCTGCTGCTGCTGCTGCCACTGTCACTGCCATTGCCACTGCTACTGTTGGTGCCAGTGTTGCTGTCCCTCTCCATGTCAATCTCAATGGGGGCGCTCTTGGTGACGCCGTCCCGGTACCCGCCACTACCGCCCCCCAAATCAACGGCGACAAACACGACGACTCCAGCTACCTCGACATTGTCGCTGCCCTCGATGGCTGCAATCACATCATTCATGATGCTTGCATTCGCTCGTGGGCTCAGAAGACAAACACATGTCCCATTTGCAGGAACCCCTTCCATTCCGTTCGCGTGTACAACGGTGTCGACGGTAAGTTGCCTCATATACCCTTGCCCCCCCTCCATGCATGCGTCCACCCGCTGATTCATCGACGTTCCCTGCAGGCACCGTCATATCCAAATACGAAGTCCAAGACAAGAAGCAAGTCGCCGAGTTTGATTTCCAGCAGTGGCTAGGCGAGAACCCCGAGGAGGAGGAGGAGCAAAATAACCCGTGTCCCATCTGCAACTCGGCCGATGGGGAAGATGTCCTGCTTCTCTGCGACAGTTGCGATGCTGCATACCACACTCACTGTGTCGGCCTCGAAGCCATCCCTGATGGCGACTGGTACTGCATGGAGTGTGCCCACCTCTTCGAGCTTACACAAGAACCTGAGCCAGTCGAAGCAATCGACCGACCCTCACGACCCCAATATGTGAGGCGACCAGTCCCCAGAAATACTCGAGGGTTCCACGTCCGGACGAGGGCACGGCTCAGAAGAGCTCGCCGACAGGCTCGCAATGTCGAATGGCAGGGCGCCTGGGGACAGTTTTCCGGTCGCTTCTACGAAATGAGCGAACTGGACCTTGACAATCACGACGAGGAGGACGAGGAGCTCGAGCAGTACCGCCGATTCCAAGAACTGGGCCGTCGCGAACTGGAGCGATGGCAGCAGCGGATGGACATTGCCCACCGTCTCGGCGCTCGCGACGCTTTCGCCAATAACATCCCTCCTGCCATTAGCGAGCGCCTGCAGCCTCCACCTCCACCTGTCGAGGAGACTCGGGATGAGAGACGATCTTGGGGTGCCTTGGATCGTGCTCGCGAAGCCGAGGATTCAAGCTCAAACGCCAACACACGCAAGCGCAAGGTGCGATCAGTGACTGCATCCCCTCGAGAGCCCGCCCAGGAACCCGAACGCAAGCTCAAACGACCGCGCACTCGACGATTGCCGACTCACAACGGACACAATGGCGAGGGCTCCAGCTCCCCCGCCCTGGCTGGGCCCTCAACCCTGAGGGCCACAAACGGGACTTCGAGTAACGGCACATCGAGTCGAGGCGGCATTGATCCACCTCTCGTGTCGTCTCTTCTTAAGGAACTCGAGCCATACACCACTTCAGAAGATGAAACATCGTTGAATGCTGCTGGATGGCGGCATCCCCCAGACGCCTCATCGCCAGCCATGTCCCCGGCTATCTCGCCATCTCCATCAGCCTACAGCAGCCCGCGCGCCCTTTCACTCACTCCACCGCCATTACCCAGCGTTGGAGGCCGACCTACATCGCCAACTTTATCTCTCAGCACTCACATTCAGCCCATGTATCCCCCCGCAAACTACTCACCAACTCGGAGTTCGCCCACCCGCAATTCGCCAGTCAGGAACTCGCCAACTAGGAACTCTCCGACTCGCGCCACCAGCGATCATAGCGATTCTGAATCGCGACCTAGCAAACCCGAGGGCCGGCCACTCGAGCTGCGGCAGCCCCGTCCACGTCGGCCATCACAGGTCCCGGCGCAAACAGCAGAGCAACACCTTCCACCACCTCAACAGCCTCAACCTCAACCTCAACCTCAACAATCCCCAACCAGATGGACCATGACGCAGGAAGAGAAGAAGAGCATCAACGACATTGTCAAAAGTGCGCTGAGGCCGCATTGGCGAGCTCAGAAGTTGACGGTAGAGCAATATGCGACCATTAACCGAGACATTTCGAGGAAACTTTACGACGAAGTAAAGGACGCATCGTCACTGAATGAAGACGCCCGCAAATCATGGGAACAACGAGCCACGAAGGAAGTGGCGCAGGCCTTGTCGGAGCTTCAGGCCTGAAAATGATCACGATAAACGAGGCACAAGCTTTAGCGAGCGAAAATTGATTTGTATCGGGCGTTCCAGGGATTCAATGGGCGGTCCATATTGGTTTGATACCCAGCATCATTTGACGGGGAAATATGATTTCTTTGTTTGGGAGCGACGGTGTCCTGCCGGAGTCTGAACGGGTTAAATAGTTGTATTGGCTGTTCATGTTATCTTGGGCGGCGGCTGATTGGCTCTACAACGCCGAGGTAGTTTTTTTTTTGTCTAAATAGGTATCTTCTTCCATGGGTCAGACCTTGTGAAGCCGAGGATTTAGGAAATTTCAGAGTATTTCGCTGTGATTGCGTCTAAAACGAAGAATTAATTGTGCGCAGATGAAAAATGTGTCATGGTGACGAAGGCGAGAATCTGACTTGGGTTGTTAGCCGAGTGTCCAAGCCAACGAAGCCCAAGGCCTCTATCTCTGGGGTGAGCCAAAACTTGCAACTAATTCTTCGACTTGATGGGAATGGCGTAGTCACGATGATGGAAACAATCATTGATTCTCATTGGAGGACCCAGCGACCTTCGAGGGTCTCTTGGTGTGATGAGCCAGAGACCAAGCCACGAAGACTTTGGGACGATGAAATGTCAGCAGTATCTATCTAACAGAACCCGGTGGGAGTAAATGAATTTGCAGGCCCCGCTAGCGAAAAGACTGCGGTATATAAAAAATGCACTCTCGGCACACGATGAATGATCAGGACGTTCTGGAGGTGGAAACAGGTCTTGACGATAAGGAAATGGTGCCTTGAGGAAGGGGAAAGGAAAAGGAGAGAGAGGGAGATGTGAGCGTGGGCTTTTTGTGATGGGATTGGTGGTGGATACTTGTGCCTGAGGTATCGAAACGTTGACTTGGTTTGGCATTTGGGAGTGAATGAGGGATTCGGCATACAGGACGACTATGCGGTATCTTACGAGACTACCTATAGCTACCTGGGCTCTGGATTTATTCAAGAGGATACTGTTTTTTATACATGAGATGCCTAATAATGATCAATGTTCACCGATTCTCTTTTTACGCTGACTGGCAAGTGTGGCTTGTAAATACAACACTTGAGGCTGAAGACGAGGCTAGTGCAGATACCTTATGTAATCTTCTCAATTGAGCATTCCCGACCAATGAGAGCCGCAGAGCCGCTACGTACCGTCCAGCTCTGGTGGGAAAAAGTTCAATAGGCGCAAAACACCAAACGGCCAGTGTCTGGGTTGCTCGCTCACACACCGGGAGTCAACCACGAGGATCTTGTCCCCTTGGTCTCAACATGGCTGCCTCAAGTAGGGGCCGGCGAGCCTTTCAGGCTGCCTTGTCAAGTGAGTCAGCTCTTGATTTGTCGTCAATTGGGCCTGCATCGTCTTGCAATTTGATAGCAAGCGTCCGTCATATTCGAGGAAGAATGATACTGACAATCTGTTTTTAAAAACGACAGCTTCTCCCAATGTCTGCGCCCGATGCGCATCTTCCTCCTCCTTTGCCTCCCCCCTAGCTAAAAGACTCTACTCCGCCTCCGCTGCTGCATCACCCAGCCCGGAAGACTCGAAAGCCGCCTCGCCTCCCCCGCCTCCTCCACCATACGACGTCCGCTCCGGCATCATCCTCACACGCCCACCGCTGCTCACCCGCCAGCTGCACCCGTTCGAGAACGCCTTCTACTTCTACCAGAAGCGCCTCGAGGAGCGCCTCAACACGCCCTTCATCACCGGCATCTACTACAAGCCCGACACGGCCCGCCGCCTCGACTGGACCATCAAGGTCAAGGACCGCCAGGGCACCGTCGCCAAGGAGCTGGGCGTCTACCACGGCAAGTCCTCGGACGCCTGGGACGACGAGCTGCGCGTGGGCGATGGCCTGAGCGACCAGGAGAGCGTCGTCAAGGCTCTGCTCAAGGACGCCGAGGCCCGCGTGTCCGACGATGCGGAGGTGATTGCCCCCGAGGACGTGGTCCCCGTGGAGCCGCCTGCCAGCCGCGAGACCGAGGCCGACAGGAAGGGCGATGTGCGTCGTCTGGACCGTCAACTGGACCGGACCTTGTATCTGGTTGTCAAGGGGAAGGATGGCTGGGTGTTTCCCTCTGACATTGTCGCCAATGACGAGAACCTGCACGAGGTAAGATTACCAGACTACAGCATTGGATTATTCCAACGCATCAACCTTGATTTGGCGAGCCATGCATGCTGACATCAAAATCGCAAGTCTGCCAAGCGAGCCCTCGACGAGACCGCCGGCGTCAACATGAACACCTGGGTCGTCGGCCGCGTGCCCGTCGCCCACGTGGTCCGGCAGCCCGTCCTCAAGGCGGACGGCTCCGTCGAGAAGAAGGGCGAGAAGACCTTCTTCCTCAAGGGCCGCATCATGGCCGGCCAGGCGAGCCTGGACGGCAACCGCTTCGGCTACTCCGACTTCAAGTGGCTGAACCGCGAGGAGCTCGAAAAGGAGTTTTCCCCAGAGTACTGGAAGGGTGTGAAGAACATGATGGCTGACAGGTAAAGAAGAAAACGAAAAGGAAGAAAAAGGGAAAAGGGAATGATATATAGAGCAGCCTGTTGGGTGCTGCGTGTACAATTACCATGTATTCTGGCCATACAGAAATTACTCACAAGCCCATCCGTGCCTCCTCTATTCTCTTGCCGTCGACACGTCAATACTCTCTCTGCCACAGTTCGACGTTACATACCCAGGCGAGACGCAGATAAAGTGACTAACCAATGAAGAGAACATATTTAAAGCACAAAGAGTAGTCCCATTCCAGCAGGGAAAGGGCATTTGTTGCCTCGGAAGAGGAATGATTCATGTCAATCAACCGGATTACAAGCAAACACGCAGCAGATTGCGATACACGACTGTTTGCTACATCTGTTGCACAGTCGAATGGTTTCTCAGACAAGGTAGCGAATACTACATGCTTTCTGAACATATGCAAATACCTTCCGTACGTGTGTATTCACAACAACAATCAGGGCCAGCATTTCCATAACAAAGCCTCGTCGCGAGCGTCTTATTCCCCCTCCTCATCCTCCCCGCTCCGTCTACAATAACAGGTTGGCAGCCCCCATAAACACATTCGTTACCGCATAAAAATGTCCATCTCGAAACCCCCCAACGCCAATGATATCTCGTGCCCAGTAGTGCCCGTACAATCCAGATTACAGTCGACATGCTCAGGAATCGAAACTTAGGCTGGCTTCGCCTGGCCCTCGACAAAGTTGAGCGCGTCTTCCGTGCTGACGCAGTTGATGCCACTGGTCTTGTTCCTGAAGGTCACACCGTAGCACTTATCCGCCACGTGGACAATCTCGGGTCGGAACGTCGTGCAGATGAACTGCGTCCCAGCCTCGTTGGAGATGGAATCGAGGAGAGCCGCCACTGCCGTTCGGTACTGAGCATCCAGGTTGGCGTCCACCTCGTCGAAAATGACCATGGGACTGCTTTCCGTTTGCTGGAGTGCAAAGATCAGGCACAAAGCACACAAACCTGTCATCGTTAGAAGAAGCGTCATGAAAGGTTTCTGGGTAAAAACTCACTCTTCTGCCCACCACTGAGCTGCTGAATTCGCTGCTGTTCATCCAGGACCTTGGAGTTGAAGGACACGCTGATCCCCACGCCAACGTAGTTCTCGACACTTCCGCGTCCACCCTCGTCGTCCGACTCCTCGGGCTCTTGGCGACGATCGGTTCTTCTCTGGATGACGAGGTGGCCATGGCCAGCTGGTACGAGCTTCTCAAAGATTGTTGAGAACTCCTTCGACACCTGCTTGAAGGTGCGCTCGATGGCTTCATCCTTGCGACGGTCCAGATGCTCCACAAGCTCTTCAATAGACGCCTGCGAGTCGTCCAGCTCCTTTCGTCGCTTCATCAAGTGGTCTTGCTGCGTGGTGAAGTTGTTGTACTGCTCAAACGCCTTCTTGTTGACGTGCTTGTACTTCTTCAGCGCTTCGTTCACACGCTTCAGCTTGTTCGTGATCTGTAACATTGTCATGTCAGTTTCGGCTTCGTAGCAATACAACGTAACACGGCACTCACGGTCTTGGCTTCCATATTTTCGTACTTGTCGAAAGCCTCCTCGGGAAGAACACCCAGATCTCGAATATTTTTAGCACACTCTGCAGCTTGCGTCGTGAGCAAAGCCTTCCTTCTCAGACTCTTGTCCATCCTCTTTTGTTGCTTCTCGATTCTCGCTGAGAGTTCCTGCTGTAGTTGCTCTCGTTCAGATCTCTGGGTGCTCTTCTGCTCGAGATTTTGCTGAAGGTCATCCATCTTAGCTTCCGTCTCTTGTAGGTTCCCGTCAATCAACTTGACTGCTTTCTGGGCCTTTTTCAGCTCTCGCTGTACCTCCTTCAAGCTGCCCGAGGAGGATCCTGATGCAGAATTCTCAAACGCCTGGCTGTTGAGCTGGTCGAGCTTCATCTGCAAATTCTGCCGCAGATCCATCTCGAGAACCTGTTTCCTGCGCTCCAGGTCTTGGCGAGCTCTGCTGACTTCGTTCCACTGCTTCTGGAGCTCCGAAGCATTCACGCCAAGCTCCTCCAGCTGTCGCTGTTCGGCTGTCGTCAAGCTCTTCTTGAAGTCTGTGCCGATCTCGGCCTCATGGGCAGCAACCTCCTGCATAAACCCATTCATGTTCTTCTCAACAGCATCGCGCCGCTTCAGGGCGGATTCAAGTTGAAGCCGTACATTCTCCAAGTGCGCCGACTTGTTACGTAGCTCATGTTTCAAAGGTTCAAACCCATCCTCGGCGTGGCGAAATCTCTGCTCCGTCTTCTGGACTTCAGACATGGCCGCCGTAATCTCCTGGTCCTTCAGTTCAATCTGTCTGCGGATCTCGTAGGACTGACCCATGAGTTTCTCGTACTCTTCTCGCCATTTGTTCACTGCCTGCACAGCCTCCAGACGAGACTTTCGGGGATCGATGTAACCACCTGTCATTGCTCCTCTCTTGTTAGTCGTATCACCCTCTGCTGTGATACCATCCACGCCGTGACTCCTGGCGTATTGACTGGCCACAGTCAAATTGGGGCAGACGACAACCTTGCCAAAGACCTGCAGGAATGCCTTCTCATACATCGGGTCGTAGTCAATCTTGCTCAGGAGTGGGACTGCATCATTTGACCTCGGGAGATTCATTTTGCGAGGGCGCAGCTGAGCGAGGGGCATGAAGGTTACACGGCCACCCCGCTGCCTATAGAGAGTATCTGCCAGGTATGTAGCAGTTTCAGCGTTGTCGACAATGTAGTGGAAAAGGCTGGCGCCAGCAATCTGTTCCACAGGAAGTCGGTATGCATCGCTGACCTCTAGAAGTTCTGCCAGCGTTCCGTAGGCTCCTGGGATGTCTCGCTCTTGCTTCAAGCGCCTAATCGTTGCCAGGCCTCGTGCCGTAGCTCCATCCATTGTATGGGATAGTTCCCGTTCGGAAGTCTCCTTCTCTTGACGAGCGTTGGAAATTACTGAGCTGAGCTTGTCATCCTCACGTCGGACAGCCTTACGCTCGTCGTTCAGTCTTTCCAACAGATCCTTGGCTCTCGTCACTTCCTCTGCGAGGCCTGCTGTGTCACCGCTCCAGCTGCTCAGTCGAGCTCGCAGATCGTTGACTTCCTGCTCCGTCTGGGCGATGGCTTGCTGAACTCTGGCCACCTCCTCGTCGGCATCTATCTTGTTTGCCTTTTGGGTGCTGATGGTCATTTCAAGCTCACTGATCTCCTGCCTGAGCCATTCGTCGCGCTGGGTCTTGTTCCTAAACCGAGAACCCTGGCTCTCCTTGGCAAAGAGTCGAGATCTCTTGGCCTCGACAGTATCTAGTTGTCGCCTGACCTCGTCCTCCGAAGCCTTTCTCTGGTTATATTCGGGAAGAATGTTGGAGAGTTCGTTTTCTTTGGCAGAAATTTCGGTTTGGACGGCTTCGAGGTCAGCAGAGTGCTGCGCTCGAGCCTGCTCTCGAGCAGACTGGCCTTCCTTTAGGTTTTTAGTCTTCATTTCAACCTTGGCCAACGACTTTGCACTGTCACGTCGGTCCTCCTCCAATTGCCGTCGGTCAATTTGCAACAACTCCATCTCTCTTTGCAGTTTGTGAATCTCGGCGTCGAGACGAGCAATGGCCTTTTCTCCGTCAAGAAACTCCTGGCGGCTGGTGTCGGAAGAATCCAAACCATCTTGGCGGGCATTGTCGAGATCCTCAAGGGCTGATTGGATGGTGACCTGCTCACGATGGTGATAGGCGTACTCCAGGCATCGCCTCTCTCGATCTTTGTCCTGGAAACCTCGGAGCTCTTCCTTTTCCTCCTCCAGCTCGTCTAGTCGCTCCTTGATGTACTCCAGAAGCTCGTCAATCTTTTCTCGTTTGTTGTTTGTCTCGTTCATGATCTTGAGCGACTCGGCGCGGCGTTGCTCGTAGACATGCGTTCCAGCAACCTCCTTGAGGAGATTCAGTCTGTCAGACTCCTTCATGTTGGTGAGGGCGGTAACTCGGCCTTGAGGCACAATGTAGTAGGGGTTCGATCGCGAAAAGCCTGCAGCTTCGAGGAGGTTCATAACGTCGGTCTTGGTGACAACTTTGCGATCAACCGAATACTCATCTTTCTTGAGACCAATGGTGCGGCGCAAGACGAGCTCCTTGTTTCCAGTAAGAAAACGATCATCGCTATTGTCGAAAATAATCTCGACGTAGGCGGACATGACCGCGGAGCCAGAACCTTCGTGGAGAAGACCCTGGCGCTCTTCGCGACTCATCTGAGTATAGGCATCGCTGAGAACGAAGCGGATGGCAGCGAAGAAGTTGCTCTTTCCGGAGCCATTGCGGCCGACGATGACATTGGTCTTGGGCGAGAATGGTTCAATGACGATTTGCTCCTTGTAGCTTTGAGGGGGGTCAGCGACGGAATGCGCGCGTGGGATAGGAAGGCAGCTGGTAATGGGAAATGAGACAGTGTCGACAACTTACCTCTTGAAGCCCTGGATGATGATCTGTTTGATATACATGATGAATTGCGCCGGCGCCTTTGCGCGACATGCGAGGGGTCAGAGAGCTTGTCAGCGAGACACAGCGCAGTCCCGACTTTGTCTGTGGATTTTTGCCTCGGGGTTGCGAACTGATGCGATTCGACGCGTCGGCCCCAGACACCGCGATCAAGGTGGGCTTTCGCGTAGCGGGTGGTGGATTGCGAACCTGGGTTGATGCCTTGTTACTTAGGTGTCAACTTTGTTAGTTCGTCTGTCAATCTGTTTGTCACTGCATCCTCAGGCAGGAGACCAGGAGAATCACGGGTGGCCCGTGCGCGGCCGGTCGTAAAAGCTTGATCTCCTGTCATTGACCCCTGTCGACGATCAGAATATTTACCGTCAGGCCTCAGGTTTGAGTAAGACCCAGCCACAAAAAAAGTTGAAACGTCTATCCGCAAATATGGACTGCGCTCTGCTTCATGTCTCTCTCTGGGTGGCTTCCGGCCCAGCGCCTACCTAATTTCTCGGCCCTTCCTCTTACACAGTTCCGCAGATGCATGTACTTTGTAGGGACCAAGAATGGCGTGGTAAAGTGTTTACAATGGTGGCTTAGTATCTATCAAGGTAGTTGTCATGATAATCTACGTTTACGAGGTCTACCCCAAGAAACTTATTACAGATGCCAGAAGGCTTCCAACTACTCTAATGTAGGGACACCAGGCCTTGTGGCACTGACCCATGATGTAATTATAGAGGCTGCTCGGGTGCCTGCGTGCTCCATGTCGAGGCAGGATGGACTTCAAGGGATAAGTTAATTGCCACACATTCATTGTCGTCCAGCCTCTATGCTTGTACAGAGGATAATTCGGTGACCGGGCCTTGCTCGGATTTCTACCAGGGTGGTGTGCATTTGATGTACACTTCCAGCACCGGGAATTCTTCTTGGCTGGCATGAATGTCGAGTCACAAGACGGTTAATAGCTACGAATAGATTGAGGCGCTTCCTCTCCCCAGATTGATGAACGCTCCTTGTCAGTTCACATAGTACGGAGTATACCCACGCATTTGTCCTTGCATCGATCGACCCACCTTCGGTATGTTCCACTTGGGAATATGAGTGCGGGCAGTGTGGGTGATGCATCGCAGGTAAAGGGAAGGGAGAAAAAAGGTGGTGCCGTGAATGTTGTGCTGTTCAATGATGCCCTGAAGTTGACGTATGAAGGTCGATTATCATGCGATATGTTCCGACCTCAGCCCGCAACAGGGTAAGGCGGTCTGGACGAAGCCAATTCTTCCTGTTGAATGCGTGTCGCGTGAGTGACCTTCTATCGAATCAAAGTTCATCAAATGTCATGCCTAACATGTGCCTCCGAGATGGTGGGGTCGAAGAAGGACTGGGTGAGCACGTTGTCCAGTCCTTGATTGATCAGTATCTGGTGCGGCAGTCGGAAGGAGACGGACTGCAGCTACTCGGTGACGTTGAGTGTCATTCGGCATTTCGCTTCCACATGCGTTAGGGTTTATGCCAAATGAAGCCTGTGCGACGGCCTGAGGCTGTTACCTGAGCGTTACGCAGGGACACTGGCCTGATTCGGGTCCAGTCTCTACGGAGTAAGCAGGCATCTATCCTTAGTTGGTTCATAGATCCATCGAACCACGAGGATGAAAGCATACGGGAGCTGCGGGATCTACACTAGGCTCATGGAAATGTAGGAAACCGGTAAAATGAATAGCAAATAAGTTCTTACATGATCTGGAGGTGCAGGTGAGGCCGACATTCAGTCGTGCAAGTCGCCGGGCTGTTTATTTGTTATGGACACGTCGTCGAACTCGGGCTGTTCAGGGTAGGAGCCTTTCAAATCTCAAACATGATGCAGAAGACCCAGCACGGTAGGCACCTTGGCGCCATTAGCTTGAATGTGCCCATAAGCAAAGCACAACTCAAGGCAGTATGATGACTCCAACAAAGCCGCATGTGCACCTTGAGAGAACCAAGGCAAGATCAGTGATACAATGATGGCCAACAAAACGGACAGGCTGGCAGCAGGCATCGATGAATAGAGCGCAGGCAGAGGCAGAGGCAGAGGCGGACACCGGAAAGGGAAACATTGATGGACGAAAGGTGGCCTAGGCCTAGTTCGCGGACGGGACTTGAAGTTGGCACTGCTTTGAGTGGCCCGTAGGTACGTCGCCGGTACGGGTACAGGTGGTGCGTAAGAATAGTGCAGGGACCAGCATGAGGCTGGTGAGTCGACTGGACAAGCAGTAAGAGGGCAACGAGCCTTTTCAAGCCCCAGCCCCAGCCCCAGTTGGCAAGCCCCAGTGGAGCCAGTGTGGAGTGGACCAAGGGAAAGAGAGAGAGAGGTTGAGAGGCAAAGAGGGAAAAAAAAAAGGGTAAGGCCCAGCCAGAATGAACCAAAGAGCAGGGGCCCCCCCAGAAATGACGCTAACAAAGCAAGAGGGAAATTAGGCGAGCGCAAGAAGGGAAACCGTTGGCCCTGGGTGCCGCGCGTGTATAAAAATACAACCCATTAACATATGAATGTCCGGCCTGCCCTCCACCCCGATTTTCCAGCTGGCCATCTGGGACCACAGAGAAAAAAAAAAGTGAGAAAGAGCCAGCAACGGTAGCAAGTCGACGACACAGCAGCCACGTTGAAGCTTTACCCATCCGCAATAAATCAACCACGCCCTCAACACACCACCAACTATTATCACAACTGAGCTTCACGCTATTATCCAGGGCCATCAGAATTACTTGCACCGGCTGGAGATCCTACTCTGGTTTTATTTCACATCTCCGTGGCCTTCTATTAAACTCATTTTTTTTAATGGGCAAGCCCATGCAACAGCCCGCCCGACAACACGCACTTATACACGGCTCCCGTCTCTCCATCTGACTGGCCTGCCACCCTGGGCCACCGAGCATCTCCAGACCCGACGCATAATTGCAAAGCGTCTCCGCAGCCCAGCCAACCAGCAGCGTCCAGGATATAACGTCACCAAAACATTGAATATTATCCGCCGCCCACAGCCTCACCCCATCTGTTGGATCGCCGTCGGTCGCAATCTTGTCGCATCGCATCGCATCGCATCGCATCGCGTCGCATCGTTTTTTCCAACGAATGCCCAGTCACCAAGTATATGCGCCTCCCAGCCCGCAAGTACCGGGAGCTTACCTTTCTGACTGGCGCCAAACTCAGCCGGCGGCCTAACAGCCACTCAATCACTACTCTTTTCCAGTTGAGAGGGCGCACCACCCCGTCCCTGGAGCCTGTCCCTAGAGCCTGTCCCTGGAGCTCATCGACGCCGCACCACGTAACCATCCTAGGCCAGTCACTTTTGGTAAGCCAGCCGATCCCTTTTCTTTCCTTTCCTTCTCTTTTCGTCCGTCACTTCCTTTGATCCCGAAGTTCCCTGAGCTTCCCTCCCCACACCCTCTCACGAACCCCCCTGTCGTTCACGACTCGTCATGGATAGGACGGTTGTTCTTCCGGTCTTCAGTCAGTCATCACTCATATCCTCATTGTTTGCTTGTCGGACTGTCAAACCAAACCGCACACTCCTCGATGTTCCCCGAATCCCCATGCACGCCCGATCGGGCTCGGAGTTTGCTTGCCGTGCCCCGTCTGAGATACACGATGTCCTGAATGTCCTCGGATGCATGCATCTCTATCCGGGAGACCCACAGAGCCCGGTCGCGTCGCGCTACACGGTCCCGCGCTACTGGGTACTACTAAATAGCATGGCCTGGCCCGGCCATGACCTTGTCTGGGGCTGACTCGAATGCTTGAAACTGACCGTTCCGGCTTGTCACTAACGTTTGGGTCACAGAGCTCGAAATGTCATGAGGACTGAGAGAGTCAACACACCCAGATCCGAGACAAAATGGCATCAAGGTTGGTTCCCCTTGTTTATCGTTGTATGGCAAATTGACTGACAAATCTCGACAGACTCGACAGATTAGTCACGTGAGTACAATCAATCTCCATCTGCATAACCATCCATACGAGGATCTAAACTCGTCAAGGACACGTCAGATTGACAGCATGTTCAATGCACGTTGCTAACTAAGTGCAGGATCCTCGAAACGGGGAGTACGAGACTGATCAGGGACACTGCCGTCAACCAACTTGCTGACTGGCAAAAACAACACCCTGATGAACTCTTCAACCTCCTCTCTCGTGTAGTGCCGTATTTACGCCACAAAGACTGGGAGACAAGAAGAACGGCTGCATCAGCAATTGGAAAAATTGTAGAAAACGCTCCTCTCTACGACCCAAACTCTGAAGACGAATCAAGTGAGCCCAAAAAGGAGGAGGCTCTGGGCGAAAATGGCCACGTCAAGAAGGAGGAAGCAGCAGGCGAAAACGGTTATATCAAGAAGGAGGAAGAAGAAAAGGAACCGACGTTGCCGGACGGAGATTTCTTTAACCTAGAATCGCTCGACGTGGAGAAGATTCTAAAATACGGCCGTGAGCTCCTTCGAGGTGGGACCATTGAGTATGGTCTGGCATCGTTAGATCCCCAAGCTCGTCTGGAACACCAGCGGAAGACCCTGGTCGGGCGGCTGGGCCTTCTCGGAAGAAAGCTCGAGGATGAAGAACTGGCTGTCCCGAACAGCGATGTTCTTATAATGACTCCTGCGGATGGCAGCAATGGCAACGGAGTGACCCGGAATGACGGCACAAATCACAGTCAGACCGTCGACGAATCTGGTATGAGTTCAAGACAACGAAATGTCCTCAAGAGAAAACGAAAGCGAGAGGCCCTGAGGGCGTCACAGGGTAAAGGTGGATTTGGCGACCTGTCTATTCGACGGTCGGTTACCGCCGGCTCCGAAGGCCTGAACGAGGATAAAGATACTCAGATGACAGATGGTGACTCCAAGAAGAACGGCGAAGTCAACGATTATTTCAACCTTGACCGACCTGCTGATGTGGACGAGGAGACCAAAGTCGTAAGCGAGTTCAAAGGTCCCATCATTCCCATCAAGTCGGAACTTGAGGCAGAAGAGTCAATGGAAGGTGCCGAATGGCCTTATGAGCGGCTGTGCGATTTTCTCAAGGTGGACTTGTTTGATCCATCTTGGGAAACGCGACATGGAGCTGCCATGGGCCTGAGGGAGGTTCTTCGCGTACATGGCGCAGGTGCTGGAAGAGAACGCGCAAAATCCAGAAACGAAAACAACGCCTCGAACCGGAAGTGGCTTGACGACTTGGCCTGTCGACTTTGCTGCGTTCTGATGCTGGACCGATTCACTGACTACAGTTCAGATACTTCTGTTGCCCCAATCCGAGAAACGATCGGACAATCTCTTGGTTCTGTTCTGAAACACCTCCCCACCGAATCAGTTTACGGCACGTATCGGATTCTCTATCGCATGGTCTTGCAAGAAGATTTACAGCTTGACCGGCCGGTTTGGGCAGTTTGCCACGGCGGTATGGTTGGATTGAGATATGTCGTAGCCGTACGCAAGGACCTTCTTCTTCAAGATGGAGATATGATTGACGGCGTTATTCGCGCCGTCATGAAAGGCCTCGGCGATATCGACGACGATGTGAGATCCGTCAGTGCTGCCACCTTGATTCCGATGGCCAAGGAGTTCGTCACAATGAGACCAGCCAAGTTGGAAGGCTTGGTGAACATAATTTGGGAAAGTCTTTCCAACTTGGGCGATGACTTGAGCGCCAGCACTGGTCGCATTATGGACCTTCTTGCCACACTCTGCAGCTTCCCCGAGGTTTTGGAAGCCATGAAAACATCGGCAGCTCAGGACGAGGAGCGTTCTTTCAAGAAGCTCGTACCCCGTCTCTACCCCTTTTTACGGCATACCATCACGTCAGTGCGCGTTGCTGTACTGAAGGCTCTCCTGACCTTTGCCAATCTTGGCGAGGAAACGTCTCAAGGATGGCTTGCTGGAAGGATTCTTCGGTTGATCTTCCAGAATATTCTGGTGGAGAGAGACAAAGGTGCCCTCGACATGTCCTTGGAGCTCTGGGCGGCATTGGTTCGAAGTCTGGCCAAGAACCCTGCGGTTCTTGCAGATGAATTCGCCAGCCATATCGACCCTATGATGCAACTCACCCTGCACCCGATTGGCGTTTCTCGTAACCCTATCCCCATGAATGCCGCCCTCTTCCAGAAGCCTTCTGGCGGCACCTATTCCATGCCTGGGGTGGCCCAACAGACGCCGCGCAAGGTGTCGTCCCCGAATGGTTCCGACCGCGCCGCCAAGCGCAGAAGAAAGTCCACCAAGGTTGAAGACGCTCCTGCGAACAGTTTGACGCACGATGTTGATGGACACATGATGCAAGGCGACGTTGACCTTGTTGGCATGGATATACTGGTTCGCTCACGCGTATCGGCAGCCAAAGCCATGGGTCTCATCATGTCTGCAGTTCCAGGGCAGTGTCTTGACGACTACGATGCATTGCTCGTTCCCGGCCTCTCATCCGCTTTCGCTTCTACCCAGCTTACGGCGTGTGCCGTCATTGAAGAGTTTGCGAAGAACTCCAAGTCTGCGGACGATTCTGCTCGATATGCTGAGACTGTGCAGCGTATCGTGGAGTCGGAACGCCCGGGAGCGTACAGGGACCTTGTCAATTTTATCCAACGTGTGCGTACGCAATGTCAACAACTGATTCACTTCTTCAGAGACCACGGCAAGGTCCCCCACAGCAAACTTCCCGTTCTCCCTGTTGTAGTCCAAGGAGAGGCCGAGGCCGGCCCCAGCGCCTTTTCCATCGCCACTGCTGAGAAATGTGTTGGCGATGATTACGAAAGAATGAAGAGGGTCATGTCCCCTGGTCAACGCCTCATCGCGAGTCAGCAGCTCTCGGAAGCGCGCGATGTCACGGTCGCTGCAATCGAGGAGGCCAAGGGCGTGAAGGCGGCTCGTGATGTGCGCATCAAAGCTGCGGCTGCGTGTGCCATGGTAGCAATGAGGATTCTGCCTAAGAAACCCAGTCCATTGATCAAGGCCATCATGGACTCAATAAAGCTGGAGGAAAATCAGCTGCTCCAAATCCGATCGGCAGATACCATCGCAAGACTGGTGCAGCTGTTCACAGACAAGGGCCGAAGAGGTCCTGCCGACAAGGTAGTTTCGAACTTGGTTAAATTCTCTTGTGTCGAGGTTGCAGAAACACCGGAATTCCCTGTTCACGCTGCCAAGACGCACTGTATTCTTTCGATGCAAAAGGAAGAAGACCGGGTCGACCATCCCGATGCTGCTAAATGGGCTCGTGAGGCCAAGGCTGCTCGCATCACTCGACGTGGCGCTAAGGAAGCCTTGGAGATCCTCTCCAAAGCGTATGGCGCTGACCTGTTGACTGCTGTGCCCAGCTTGCGAAGTTTCATGGAAGAGCCCTTGGTAAAGGCCTTCACTGATGACCTTCCCGCCGAAGCCAAGGACCCCGAGAACAGTTTCGGGCAGGAAATTGTCGACGCCTTGTCAGTCATAAGAACGATGACCCCGACCCTGGACCTTGCTTTGCATCCTTTCGTGATTCAATTGATGCCTCTTGTCATCAAAGCTCTCCACTCAGAACTGTCCGTCTTCCGCTACATGGCTGCCAAGTGTATGGCGACCATATGCAGCGTTATCACCGTGGAGGGCATGACCGCTCTGGTTGAGAAGGTTCTCCCCTCTGTCAACAACCCGCAGGAGCTCACCTTCCGGCAAGGCGCCATCGAAGCCGTCTACCATCTAATTGCTGTCATGGGTGATGCTATTCTTCCCTACGTCATCTTCCTCATTGTGCCGGTTTTGGGTCGAATGAGCGACTCTGACAATGAGATTCGTCTGATTGCTACGACATCATTTGCCACGCTCGTCAAGCTTGTGCCTCTGGAAACTGGCATCCCGGATCCGCCAGGTCTTTCCCAAGAAATGTTGAAGGGTAGAGAGCGTGAGAGGACCTTTATCGCTCAGCTGCTCGATCCCAAGAAAGTTGAGCCGTTCCAGATTCCTGTCGCAATCAAGGCCGAGTTACGGTCGTACCAGCAGGACGGTGTCAACTGGCTCAACTTCCTCAACAAGTATCATCTACACGGCATTCTTTGCGATGACATGGGTCTCGGAAAGACGCTTCAGACTATTTGTATCGTGGCTAGCGATCACCACCAACGTGCAGAAGAGTACGCAAAGACACAGTCTAGCGAAGCCAAGAAGCTCCCGTCCCTCATTGTATGCCCACCGACGCTCTCTGGTCACTGGCAGCAGGAGATCAAGACTTATGCCCCTTTTCTGAGCGTGACCGCATACGTGGGACCGCCGGCTGAGAGAAAGGCCATGAGGGATAGAATTTGTTCGACTGACATCGTGATCACGTCGTACGATGTTTGCCGCAACGATTCTGACGTCCTTGACAAGCCCGAATGGAATTATGTTGTCTTGGACGAGGGCCATCTTATCAAAAACCCCAAGGCCAAAATCACACAGGCCGTCAAGAGGCTGAAGAGTAACCATCGTCTCATTCTCACTGGCACGCCTATTCAAAACAACGTTCTTGAACTGTGGTCTCTATTTGATTTCCTGATGCCAGGCTTCCTGGGCGCAGAAAAAGTCTTCTTGGATCGCTTCGCCAAACCAATCGCGGCGAGTCGGTTCAGTAAAGCGTCGTCTAAGGAACAAGAAGCTGGTGCCCTGGCTATCGAAGCTCTCCACAAACAAGTTCTTCCCTTCTTGTTGCGGCGACTCAAGGAGGAGGTGCTCAATGATCTGCCCCCAAAGATCTTGCAGAATTACTACTGTGATTTGAGTGATCTCCAAAAGAAGCTCTTCGAAGACTTTACCAAGAAGCAAGGGAAGAAGATCCAGGCGGAAGCTGGCCGAGATGATAAAGAAGCGAAGCAGCACATCTTCCAAGCTCTCCAGTACATGCGCAAGCTCTGTAATTCGCCAGCCATGGTGATGAAGCCCGGCAGCAACTTTTATGACGACACACAGAAGATTCTACAGAAGCAAGGCACATCAATCGAGGACCCTCAGCACGCGCCCAAACTGACGGCCTTGAGAGATCTCCTCGTGGACTGCGGCATTGGTGTTGAGGGAGGAGATTCCAACGACCCGTTGTACCAGCCCATCAAACCGCATCGAGCCTTGATCTTCTGTCAGATGAAGGAAATGCTTGACATGGTGCAGAATCAGGTCTTGAAGCAGATGCTTCCTTCGGTGTCACACCTGCGACTTGACGGCTCTGTCGAGGCCAACAAGCGGCAGGACATTGTCAATAAGTTCAACAGCGATCCTTCGTACGATGTTCTGTTGCTGACCACTGCCGTTGGTGGCCTGGGTCTCAACTTGACTGGTGCAGACACCGTCATCTTTGTGGAACACGACTGGAATCCGCAGAAAGACCTGCAGGCTATGGACCGAGCCCATCGAATCGGACAGAAGAAGGTGGTCAACGTGTACCGGTTGATTACGCGTGGAACCTTGGAGGAGAAAATTTTGAGTCTTCAGCGGTTCAAGATTGACGTTGCTTCCACAGTCGTCAACCAACAGAACGCTGGTCTCGCAACGATGGATACAGATCAGATTTTAGATCTGTTTAGTCTGGGAGATTCAGGACCAAGTCTTATATCGGACAAGCCGCAGAACAACATGGAAGGACGAGAAGAGGACATGGTAGATCTCGAGACGGGCGACGTACTGAAGCAGCCTGGAAAGAAGGCATGGCTTGAAGACTTGGGAGAGCTGTGGGACAACAAGCAATACGAGGAGAGCTTCGACCTCGACGACTTTATGAAGACCATGTGATGAGTCGTTGTCGGGGGAAGAGCTTCTAATGGGCTGGGAAGAATATTGGTTGTTAGAGAAAAGGCTTGGACTTTTCCCCTACTGTAGTTTGTATGATAGAATTTTAGCGATGGAGTATTGCTGTTTGAATCGATGCCGACAAGATCCCCAAGCAGGGACCCTTTTTACTCACAACCCTTGTGCCGATGCTATATACTGGTATTCTCCTTTAATGTTGTGAGATCTCGCGTACAATGGGTCTCGACGAAGGAAGTCCATGGCTGATGACTGGGGCGTTCACTTGTAGATCTTTGTCTCGCATTCTTGATTTCAGCTATGTGTTCTGCAACTTGCTCGGCCGCTTTACTAATGCGATGCCTTTAAAGAAAACCCCATATCTGAATCCCAACACACCATTCTCCCAAAGAATACCCCAACTTCTCCAGCAATTGCGCCGCCCATGGAGCTTCTGGAGCTCCCGCTCAAGTTTGCTCGTCGTGGTTGCGGCGGGGCCGGTTCGCCTCGAGCCCTCTCAGTGTATCGTTGACCTCCAGAACGGTAGTTGCCATCTTATTCAGGGCCTGTGCCATGGAAGAAACCGTGTCGGGGGGCTTTTGTTCCATCAGTGTCTCGAGGCACGACCTGATCTTGTCCTGGGTCCGCACCATGGTCCTGACCGTCTCGTAGAGCTCGGAGATGTCTGCTGCTGCTTCATCGAGGCGTTGCTTGTCCCTCCTGCGGCCGTCTTCAAGGGCTGAGAGCCGTTGTTCGATGGTAGCTGGGGAGGGGGCATTGTCGCTCTGAGATGTGGCGAGTCTGAGACGCTTTGACGGCGCGGTTTGCTCAGTAGTAGAAGTATCGCTGGGGTGGCTTTGTCTCTTGTTGCTCGTTGCGTCCGAATTGCTCGGGTTGTTATGCAGTGAGGTGTGAGGCAGAGCACCCTCAGTGTGGCTGGGCGGCATCTGGCCGCCAAGTATCCCTTCAAACGCTCGATTGTGGTAGTCCTCTAGGACGCTGGGTTCCGTCTTTATGTAGACATCGCACTCGTCATCGGCCTCATCTTCACGGAAAACCAGGTTCCCTTCGGTGGCCAAACCATCAGCGTTGTCGTTAGCGCTGCCATTCTCGCGGCTCTCGTTTGCATGGCTGACCCAGGCGGGAATCGGCCCCGGATACTCGAGGCCCTCGATGGGCCTCCCGAGACGTTGCGAAAGCATCTCCTCGACCTCCTTCAGGCGGTGCGCGTTTCTTCCGTAGATGGCAGCAAGAATCCACCATTTCTCCTAGCTCAGGTGCTTCTGCTTCGTCTTTCCGCGGCTGTAGAAGAGGTTCTGGAAGTACCTGTGCCTGGACACGGAGGTGGGACTGATGAAGTGTTTGGGTATGGCGTCGCTGACGGCAAGGTCGAAGATGGCCATGGCGACGTAGTGCGGGAATCCTCGGCGGTGCTTGTTGAACTGGGCGATGATGGATTTGGCAGCTTGCTGCTGTCCAAGGGTAAGGTCACTGGGGAAGTCTGAGAGGGACATTTCGGGGAACGTGACGCCCTCCATTCTGACGACGAAATAAATAGAGAGTAGAGTCTTAGGTTTTCAGAATGCGAAGAGGTTTGCTCAGCTGAGCTGGGATAAAGGGAAAGTGTCTCAGTGAGGTAGCAGGTAGCTCCTGAGAGGAAGGAGGTGAAGAGTTCCTTCCCTGTAAAGTTATCAGTATTGGTAAGATGACTGGGTCGAAAAAGAATAGGTAGCTTCAGCCATAACTCACGTATCTCTTATGGGCTCATGGGATAAAAAACTGTTGCCCGTTGTCGTTTTCTTTATTTGATGATGCTGCAGTAGAAGAGAAACGAAGGGGAGGAGAGTTAGTAATTTCTTTCATAGTAACATAGGTAATATGAAACGAAGACTGAATCACATTGCAATTACATAGAAGGACGTGAACTTGTTCGTAGCTTTGCTTCTTATATCTAAATAGTTGTAGCTAAGTAGTGTAATTTAAGAAGAGAGCTAGAAATAACTAACTTGCTTTTCTATAAGCTGTATACTTCTAGTGGCTCTTCTTATTATTGACATTTCCCAAGGCTCGTTTGTTACAGTACTCATCCAGTCTTTCCTCTTGTTCGTTTGGACTTTGGTTTGTGCTCTTGTCCATGAGGCGATTGATGTTCCATTTGGGGCTCTGGTAGACTCCACATGTAAAATCACATAGGTTTGCAGACACGCCTACCACTCATCCATGAACCAGTTTGATACTTTAAGAGCGCTTGATTTTGTTCGTAATTCGAGCCACATTGAGATGATAATTCAGCCTACTGTCGTACCTCGATTTTTGGCTCGTCGTCAGGCAGGTATTGATTGTGTGGCTGGGCACTGGTTAGGTGTGGCTCAGTCACACTCGCTGTTGGTTGTTGGTGGGGTGCTTGGTTAGGTGGGAACCCCGCCATCACGGGCAGCTTCAGACCTCGTCCAGAATCTTCCACCTTCACAGAGGCCAAACACCATTATATTCTCCCCTGGATGACTTTTTGTCGATAAACAATTCATAGTCATCAAATTCAGTGTCCTAGTGCAGGAAAGAAGCCTCGCATCATCACCCAAAATGCCTGTGGACTATAGCAAATGGGTAGGTTGCGATTCTACATCTTAGCTACATGTGCGAGGCATAAAGCTTACAGAACCCTGGAAACTAGGATGCCTTGGAGCTCAGTGATGACTCTGATATTGAAGTGCACCCCAATGTCGACAAGCGGTCCTTTATTCGAGCGAAACAAGCCCAGATTCACCAGGAACGTCAACAGCGCAAGCACGAAATCGAGACGTTGAAACGCGACCGCATCATCAACGATGGCCTGATCAAGCGAATCTCTGCCCTTCTTGCCTCCCTCAGAGCGCATGCCTCTGATGCGGTAAACCGGAACCCTGCCGAGGTGGCCTTCCAAGCTGTCATGGAATCTGCCGGAAACCCCAAGGACGATCAGCCTCCTCCTCGAGTCGAGGGTGCGCAGGGAGAGGGCCAAGAAACACCGTCATACACGAAGATGATGGCCGCTCTCCTGGACCAGGTTAACAAGGCTCTGGACGAGAAGAAGCCGGAGAATCGATACAATGCCATGATTGACGAGATTCAAGAGCACGAGACCAAGGTCACCGATCTGCAGAAAGAGCTGCTGGCTAGGTTGAATGAGCTCCAAATAGAAGAGGGAAAGAAGATCACCAGTGAAGGTATTCACACTGGTTTCGATAGTTCACACGTCAACAAGTCGAAACCAACGGACAAGAAGGAATCTACTCAGGTAGAGCTTCTGAACCCCAGCTTTGCTTCGTCCTCTGGGACTGGTGGAGCCAAGGAGGAAATTGCAGTTGACGACAACGAAGAAGTCGAGGCTTCCCCTGCGGCCAAGAAATTCGGCTCCATCAAGGCTGATGATTACTCGACGAGCTTGAGCTTCCTGTCGCAGAACCCTCAGATTCTGATTGAAAAGGAGACGGACGGGCTTCTGATTCTCGCCTTTGATGCGGCACTAGAGGGCAAGGATGACCTATCAAGGCAATACGTGCATCAGGCCCTACTTCTACAGTACTGCCGGGCGCTGGGCAAGGACGGGGTGGGCTTGTTTTTCAAGCGCATCAACACCAAGGGCCACCAGGCCCAGGAGGTGTTTTACAAGGACGTGCAAGATACGTATATGAAAATTCGAACGAGATCACGAGAGATTATCGCTGAACGGGCCAAGGAGGATGGGACAGAGGGTGTAGAGCAAATTCAGCTACACGCCGTGGAGCCTGGTACCGTCATCCAGATCAAGGTACCACAGGCGAACAGCGACGACGCCGAGGAGCAAGAGGCTCGGACGATTTTTGAGAGCTTCAAGCCCGAGATGAAGAAGGCTCTGGAGTCTGGAGATCTCGACAAGGTGAACAAGGTTCTTGGTGATATGAAGATTGAAGAGGCCGAGGAACTGGTTGGTCTCTTTGGTGAGGTACGTGAAGACGATACTTGAGATGGCATGCAAATGGGAAAAGAGCTAACGAAGTAATTGATAGGCCAATATCCTGAGCCTCGAGGAGCAGATTATTGATGCGACTACGGAGGAGGGCCAGAAGCAGCTCAAGGATATGGAAGCGGCGGCGGCAGAGGAAAAGGCAGCGCAGCACAGGCTTGCGGGTGATCCCGAGTAACAAGTTGCTGTCAAGATGACGATGCTGAGTAGGATGATCCGCTGACAACGCTAAGACGTGGGGGAAGGAGTGGAGGATGACATACATGTAAGCAAAGATGCACACACGAAGGTGCGTAGGAAGCAGTCAGTTGAGTAGCAAGTAGTTACGGAGTAGGTGGGCGAAGGTCGCGAGGTCGGCATGTTGTTTTAGAGCATGTGTCAAATAGCATCTGGAAAAACAAGGCCATCAAGGCAATGAATGGATTGTATTACCATGAGATTAGGGGACTCGTCGATGTCAAATGTGGAACAATGCAAATGTTGTACGTACTCGTCAGGCGTTTCAAAGGCATTGCGGCAGACAAGGAGCGTCGCAAGTTTAGACCAACTACCAGCTGGATGCGGAGTTTGCCAAAAAGGGGACCAGGTTCGGTAGGTAGTTTTGATGAGGCCTTTTATTGCTTGGCGTTTCTCTGGGCCATTCATATTTCACTCGGATGGGTGGACTGATTCATTCAATGCTGTCACTTTTTATCCCTTCCTTATTCAAGTTCTTGTGCGTAGCTGGGTAGTGGCGGCTGGCGGTTGTGTGGTTGTGGTTTTACGACGGATAACTGGGACTGGGGGGTCGCCGGAGACATAAAAATAGAAGCAATGCACGCAGATCTACGTAACAGGTTCGAGGTTGGGTAATGCACTGCCTCACGCGCTGCACTACGGAGTACCTTAGGTACGGGAGTACGGGAGTACTGCTGCGATCTGTTTATGCACACCGACAGATCATTCACTGCTTTTTTAGACCCAACGGACGAGGTTGACAACACGAAGACATGCGCAATGTTGCCGCGGCAGACGCCTCTCGCATTCAGGGATTTAAACAGGCTGCAGAGAAGAGGGCGACCAGTTCTGTGGACCTGTTAAGGGGACGACGGGATGCTTATTATGTCGATTATGTCGATCAAGAGGCTTGATTTTGTCCCTCAGTCTCCAAGGAAGTCGGGTTGGTCGGGTTTCCAGTGCTACGGCTCTTGTTCATGCATGATTCCATAGAGAGGATTCAAACTGTTGTAGTGATCTGCATTAATATCTTGTGTCGACGCATCAGAGCTGCACGCTCTCAGGGCCAACCACGGGGTTGGTCAACTGTAAGGGACCGTCAAAGGCGGCGATGACCAGCCTGCCAGCCACTGATCGACCGCGTTGCCGCCTAGCACCGGAGACTTTTTTTTGGTCTTCCTTGTCTTCCCTGTGTCTCTCTCGCCACATCTGCTAGATGGACAGTGTGTTGAATGTTTCTCGTCGCGTGGTAAGGCTGTTTCGAGACCATCTCACCATCATCCACCCGAGCCGTGGTCCGCATGAGCCTGTGGCAGAGCAGGGTCTGCTGGAGATTGAGCAATTCTACGACGGCACATTGCAGGGTCATTGGCCGGCTGTCAGGCTGGGTAGGTACGTAGGCTGAATACGTATTGCAGCAGAGGAGGCCGTGTCTCACCACCGTGTGAATGGTGTGAAGGCAAAGGGGTTTCAGAGGAGGGACTCCACTTGGCTGACGTCTCGGCAACGGGGCGCAGCACGTACGCACGCACGCAACGCACACACGCGCGACGCCTCTGTCTCTTTTTTTGTGCCTGTATCCGTTTGTGTGTACAATGTACTCTGCAACGGCCAAGCCGTTTAGGAGTAGACGTTGAATTTTAAGCAGTGTCGATAGTGATGCTGTGTCCCAATACATGAAATGATAGAAGGAGGAGATGGAGGAGACCAGAAATAAAGAAATAAAAAAATAAAAAAACTTTATGACAGACACCTCCTCTCTGAGTCCTACTCACTCTTTCCCTTCATCTTTTTGACATTTCGACTTGTATAAAATCGGGTCTAGGCGACGTCAGCCTCTTCAAGCACGGACTAAATACGGGGTAGAGCCTGTCGACTCCACTCGGCAGCCACCGGCAGCCACCAGCCGTAGAAGGAGGCAAGTGGGCAAGTGGACAAGTGGGAAGGAGGCAGTTCATCCTTCCCTTCACCTTGGCACTTCTCGTGTTGCGCATAATTATATCATATAACATCCTTCTTGTTCTTGTTTTTCTTTCTCGCTTCTTCTTCTCCTTTGTCTTATTACTGCTCTGTCTATACATCTTCCACCCATTTTCTTTTTCCTTTTATTTCCTTATTCGTCAGCATTACGGGTTTTACTCCTTGCTCGTTCTCATACGTCTAACCCGCTTCCCTTCGCTGCATACATACAAAACCGAGCATTCAATACATACGAGACATTGACCAATAAATCAATCAATCGCTCAAGTTTCTTATTTACATACGCCCATTTCCTCCCGCCTCGTCTGTCTCAACAAAGCTCTCAACATGCTCCTTCCTTCATTCTACCGCTCCGCCACGGCTGGAGCTGCCGCTCTCCTCGCCGCCATCTCCCCCGTTAGCGCTGCCACAGCATGCAACAACTCACCCGAACTCTGTTCCCGATCATACAACAACATCACACATATGGGCGCTCACGGAAGTTCATTTTTGCGGGACGGAAGCAGTGTTCTCTCTTCAGCAGCTGGCAACCAGTACGAAAACGCCACAGTCGCCCTCTCGGCCGGCATCAGACTACTACAGGCCCAGGTCCACAAGCCCAACGAGACGTTGCGATTGTGCCATACTTCATGCGACTTGCTCGACGCCGGAACCCTCGAATCTTGGCTCACCAAGATTAGCTACTGGATGAGCCAGAACCCGAACGACGTTGTGACTTTGCTGCTGGTCAACTCGGACACCGTAGACGCCGACGAATTCGGAGAGGTCTTCAACAGCTCCGGCCTTGCCGACTACGCTTACGCACCCTCCTCCAACGAGGGACCCAGCGATGACTGGCCTACTCTCACTGAGATGATTGACGACGGTGGGCGTCTGGTCACTTTTATCACCAACGTCAACACCACTTCTGACTATTCGTACATCATGCCCGAATTTGACTACATGTTTGAGACTGCCTACGAGGTCACTGAACTCGATGGCTTCAACTGCACCCTCGACCGTCCTTCTGGCCTCGACTCTGCCACGGCGGCTCTGTCGAGCAACTACATGAGTCTCGTCAACCACTTCAAGTACCAGACTCTCAGCTCCAGCTCTTCGCTCTTCATGGCCGATGCGACCAACATCGACATTGTCAACAGCGCCAACACCACCACCGACGGAAACCTCGGCAAGCATCTCAAGGAGTGCAAGAGCGAATGGAGCACCAAGCCCAACTTTGTGCTCGTCGACATGTTTGAGGAGGGCGATGTCATGGTGGCCACTGATCGTATGAACGGCATCACCAATGCCACCGGACGAATCACCGTTGCTTCGGTAGACGACTCTTCCGAGGCCAGTGGTCCTAGCAAAAACATGGGTGCCGTCGCTCTCATTGCTTTCCTCGCTGCGACCATCACTCTCGTGTAAGAGGGCATTGGCAGTTCAGCTTACCCTACACACTTACACATCACCACACAATGACACTTTCTGTCACTCATTCCTTTTTTTTTTTTTTTTTTT